>APFE030975217.1:117029-173732 GCA_000404065.3 Pinus taeda | reverse complement strand
CGCCAAAAATTTTTTTCACTAAGAGTTGAATGGTACCACCGTGCTCAGCTCATCGTCCTGATTCTGATGGGCTAGATCACCAATAAGCACCCTGGGAGATCTTAGACTCTTTTTTTTAAAATCCTAACGAAGTTTTACTCCTTCCTTAGCAATACTGCAGTCGTCGAATCCTCAAAATGTTAATGTTGTCAAAAGTCCTATGAAAATCATGCTCCCGTATAGGAACCCCACACAACTACTCAGATCAGGTGGATCTGAGAGATCTGAATGGCTGATCGGATAGCTCTGAGCGGCGGAATAGATTGCTACTGTTTGTGAATTTGAATGGATCTAATAGATCAGGACTTTTCTGCTGCTTACTGCACCCTTATTGCGCCAAGCGGATCTGCCAACGACGAATGATGCTGTCGATCCCAAGATGAAAAGGACTATCGGTTTCGAGGAGTGTTCAGGTGCTTACAGATCGCAATATACATAAGGGTCTGACAGTAGTACTCGACCCAATGTTTCAGGGCTCTAACTAAGGAGGATCAACCATACCCTTAGCCGTACAACCCGACTACCCTATCGTACGGGCAAGTAATCTCTCCGAGTGCTGTTATCGGTGTACTGTAGTAGCAAGACGGCCGACGGTTTATCTATGGCTAGGTTGCGGAGGAGCTAGGGGGATTCCGATATACCCAGAAGGTACGTAGAAGACAATCCGTACGCGGTTCTGTCTAATGCGCTACTACTCGAAGGGGTACCCACAGGGGTTACAAGGGAGTCCAACAAGCATGACCACCTCTTGTATTTCCTGCGTGCATGCCTCCCCAAATCCGCAGGTTTATGCGCTCAATGACAGATCCCGTGTTTTAAAGACGTCGGAACACGTCTCAAGCCAAAAAAAAATTTGCTAAGAAATGGAGATCCCACCGGCCCTGGAAAGTGCTCTGATACCACTTGTTATGCTCTTAACCTGCAAAAGATACACAAATACAGAATATGCAAAGAAAAATACCCAGAACATAGAATAGTGAGAGTCAACAACAAATATTTTATTATTCAGAAAGCATTGTTCACAGGCCTCTTCGAGGGGGCAACCTCCAATAGAGCAGAGCTCGATTACAAAACAAGACACGATACTCCTCGCAGGGAGTCTCTATCCTTTATATATGACTCATACATGCAATATCACAGGACAATACCGTGGGATTTATTAATACCATCTATCTAATACTACCGCCCATTTGCCACTAACTGTGGTCCCGTCATTAATTGCGGGTTAACCACTTACAAATATTAATATGGGCTTTATTGACTCTTGACTATGACGTGATCCCATGACATAAATAAGGGGGTTAGGGTGGGACCCTAACATGTGCATTACAAGACCTCCTATAGCAATACATGACCTTCTTGTAGCATCACAAAGAGGAGGTGAAATTTGGATTTCTTGATGATGGGATGGTGGAGAGACATGTTCATATGAATGGAGAGGATGGATATTATGTGTATGGATGGAGGAATGGATGATAGCTTGTAGGTTTAGATTGTAGCCATGAAATTTTCCACTGTGTACAGTTTTCCAAAACAAGAGAATGGTTAGCATAAATGATGTAAGCTTCTTCCTTGTTCTTATTTTCCTCTCCTTTTCTTCTTCTTTTTACTTGAGACACATAGGCTATCTCAGAGGAGGTTTTCAACCAGGATGCCTACCGTAGGTGCCTTAACGGAGGTTTTCACTTAGTGATCTTTACTATTTGTTTCTTTTCCTTTTTTTTCTATTGGAATTCCTGAGAGAGGTTTTCAACCCTGGAGTTGTCCTCAGATGCCACATAGAGGTTTTCATCCAAACCTTTTTATTTTTTTATTTTATTTCTCAAATTTCTAGGAGTGTTTTGGACTGGAAGCTATGAAAATCCAAATCAAATTTAATTCATTGTTGACTGAACTGATAAATTCTTCCTTGGACGAGGTATCCTATATAGCTTCAACCTATAACCATTTACAAGTAAGGGAATGCCTTCATCTTCAATGGTTCTAATATGGCCAAATCCATTTTTATACACTTCTATACTAGCTATGGACCCAACCATGTTGTCATTAGCTTATGTTTAAAATATTTGAACCTAGAATCATATAACAGGCCCAATTCCATTCTTGAAAATTATTTTCCTTGATATGGTTGTCATGCCAGACCTTCCTCTGCAATTGTATGAATTCAGTGTGTAGAAGAGCTTGCATTATGAACTAATCTAAGTCATTCAACTGGAGAAGCCTTTCTCCTTGTGTTGTGGTGACATCTAAGTCCAACTGAGTTTCCACTCTCAAAGTGTTATATCCAAACTCAATAGAAAGCAAAGCCTTATTCCCATAAACCAAATCATATGGAGTGAAACAAGTGGTGGCTTTCCAAGTGGTGTTTTAGGCCCAAGTGGCCTCTACTAGAATCTCTAGCCAATATTTCTTATTGCTATTAACAACCTTGGTGAGGATTCTCTTCAATGTTGTGTTTATGACCTACACTTGCTCATGTTCTTAAGGGTGATAGGAAGTGGGTGTCTTGTGCATTATATGGTGCTTCCTCATGATATCTTCAATCAAATTGGATTTGAATTGTGCTCCTTGATTAGTGACTACCTACCTTGGATACCTGAATATTTAGAATATGTTTCCTCTTAAATATTCTACGACTTTCTACTCAGTTGCTTCTTTGATTGCCTTTGTCTCAACCCACTTTATCAAGTCATCGATGCACACAATGTTGTATTTTTTCTGTCCTGATGGTGGATCAATTGGTCTAATTATATCCATGCCCCACTTGTCAAATGGCTACAAGGCCACTCGATGGTTTATGTGAATTTCATCCCTGGGTGTGATTTTTTCCATCCTTTGGCACTTATCAGATCTAGTGGTGTGTCTCCTTGAACCTTGATGTAAAGTGGGACAATAGTAACAAACTTATAAAACTTTAAAGGTTTTCCTTTATGCAACAAAATGACTTCCACAAGTTCCATCATGACATGTTGAGAGGATGTTGAAGACCTCATCGTCTATTACACATATCCTTAAGATCTGATTTGGTCTCAATCTAAAAATATTGTCCCCAATCGAAGTGAAATGAGAGATTTTCCTTACAATTATGATTTTCTCCCTAGATGATAGATTAGGAGGGAATCTCCTAACAGCCAAGTAGTTGGCTATGTCGATGAACCAAGGAGAAAGCATTGAGATGGTAAAGAGGTTTTCATCTAGAAGTTGATCATCCACCATCTCTTCATTACCTACAGGAAAGGTTAACCTAGTCATAAAATATACAACCACATTCTCTTTCACTAGTTTGTTAATTATGCCGTAAGGCGTTTCCATCTGAAATCAACTCTCCTGTGAGGTTACGTGTCTATTCGTGGGCGCTTGATTTAGTTGTTAGATGATTAAAATTGTTTGAGCTGTTAGATTGATTCCACCGATATTAAACGTTATAAGAATCGCAACCGGCCATGCAAAGCAACGACCTCTCCTTGCTCGGCCCTCCCTGGATCGCCCTTGCTCAGCGATACTGGATCGCTATACTGGATCGCCCTTGCTGGGTATATTAAGGCGGAAAAAATATCGGCATGAGTCATGAAGCTCTTTGTTCGAAAGCCAAGAACCAGTGTGCACCGCAGGGTTCTGTATACGACTGTTGCACTCCTCATCTTGGGCGTTGTCATCTTTTTCAAATCTCTGCACCTCACGCAGATGCCCTTGTCACAAGAATACAGAAACCCACAGGAGCAGCTACCAGGTCACGAGTTCGATCCTTGGGATGAGAACAGAACAGATCCTTTGGACCATCCGACTCCACTCAGAACACATGCCAACTCCACAGGGAATGCATCTTCAATTGTCACAGAGAACAAACTGGCTCGCCATCATTCGCTGGTCCCTGGGTTCTTTATCTTTGGAGACTCCATTATAGCCTGCGGGGATAACAACAGTCTTGGAATTTTTGCGAGAGCGAATCACCCTCCATACGGAAGGGATTTCGACACCCACATCACCACAGGAAGATTATCCAATGGCCGGCTCGTCGTAGATTACCTAGGTAAGATTTCTTGATTATTTGGAATATATACAATGTGCATACATCTCCGTGCAAACCCTAGATGTGCATGTGCCAGGTTTTCTTCATCTGTAACGATCGATCTCTGTATAATATAAACAATGTGTATACATCTCCCGAAAAACCCCAGATCCGCATGGTCTAGGTTTTCTTCATCTGTATCGATCGATTTCACTATAAATTTCCTTCTCTGAAATGTAACAGCAAACCTCATGGCTATGCCGCTGGTTCAGCCATTTCCTGGACAAGCGGGGCGAATCGAAACCATGGCGCGTGGACTCAATTTTGCTTCTGCAGGGGCGCGGGTTTTGCGTCCCAGTGACTCAGACCAAGTACTGATTGCCCCTGTACTCAATGATATGAGTAGTAATACTTCCTGTAAATTTTCTTTGAAATAATGGGGATTGGTCTAACAGAATTTGTTTATGTTCATTCATTCAAAAACAGGGACAACGCATATTGTTGGGGTAGCATGCTAAGCTAGCTACAGAAACGATTGAGCAAATATCGTCGATCCTAGGGCGAGAATCAACGAATCAAATAATTTCGAAGTCCATTATTTATATCTCCATAGGAACCATCGATTATATTGACTTCTACCTGCGCAATCCTTTTGCCTTTTCCTCATTCACGCCATGGCAATTCAACCAATTGCTCATCGATGCCATCAGCGCAGAAGTGGAGGTTAGTAATCCTGCAAATCTTCGTGTCCAGGGTTTTAGGGATTGTGGAGGTCAGTTGTCTTGCAAATCTTCGTGTTCGGGATTTAGTGTTTAGGGTGGAGTTCAGTTATCCTGCAAATCTTCATGTTCAGTGTTCAGGGTTTAGGGTGTGTGCAGGTCAGTTATCCTCCTAGTCTAAGGTTTCTTGACAATACCAACAATAATTTTCTTGACCATACAAATAATAATCATTTCAGTCTTGTTGAATTGAATTGCAATTTGGGTAATATTTATGACTGTGCAGAATCTGTATACTGTGAACGCAAGAAAGTTTGTGTGCGTGGGTTTAGGGCCTCTTGGATGTGCACCACATTTCTTATGGGAGCGTAACAGCACCGACGGGGAATGCATTAAGGAAATAAATAAAATGGTGATGGCGTATAATTTGGCTCTTAGGTACAAGTTGGATAAGCTCAGCAACCTCTGTTTTGTAATGGATTGTTAGATCGCTTCAATGTAACTACAAGGTTGCATTTTCAATACAAAAGTTACTCTTGCATTTTCAATACAAAAGTTACTCTGGTTGGGTTGCGCCCACTATCCAACCTTCTCCCCCTCTAGTTACAGTGCGATCATAGGATGGTGTGCTAGGTTACCAAGTATATTTTGTCAATACCCTTAGTGTTTATTTTACATGTTTGCAGTAGAAGACCTGCATTGACCTTGGTGTGAATGAATTTCAATCTACAGATTTGTGTGTAGATATTTCTTGTGTGTTTTAGTAATATGAGAATTGAACTAAACTTTTTCCTGCATATGTGTGAGCCAATATATATTATGTCGCATCGATCCAACAATGAGAGTCCACATTGTATTCTCAAGGACATATTATGTATTTATCCCAGGAAGATATTGATTGGTTGATGAAAGGTTTTGTGTAGCCACGTATTTCCAAATGTTGTAGATGATATTCTAGATTTCTTTATTACAAAGTATATTAGCTCGGATGCAATTACTCTGTTTTGTGCATGCTATGTAATGATTGAGCATATGCAATCTATTCTACATAGCTTAAGTAGATCATAACACAATATATTTGTTCTAGATTAACACCCATTCAAAGACGAATCTAAACTTGGAGCTAATGACCTGTAGCGTCCATTTTAGTTATGATAAACGACTTGTTAAGCTATTGTGACTGCAAGAGATCTGTGTTATGACATTTCAAGATCGATCTACTCCTTATTGTGGTAACAAAGTATATTTATGGTGCTTACTTATCAATTAAATTTTATATTGATTTAATAACATGCGCCACATATCAGTGATATCTCGACAAATACATGCACCTACATTTCCTTATTCTTTGCAAAGTAGTCTATAAGAATTATTGCACGTGAATGTTATGAAAAGTAATATATCCTTAAATTTAATACCTTGTAGCTTTCATTAGGGATTTCCAAAAAAATATTTTGTGATTGTAGAATGCCTATGGAGTGATCTCTTCAATTACATTATTTTTCTCTTTGGATTTGTGGTAACATAATATATTCTCCAGATCTTGTATATTTGTTGAGACTTGAATTGATTCAATGCTTATGCTTGAAAATGCATGAACATGTCTTTTTAAATATACAGTAAACGTAGGTTTTAATAATTATAATGTATTCTACTTTTAATATTTTATTTTAATGGCCAGATTCTGTAGATGATGAAAATGGACTCCCTTCACCCCCCTTTGATGAGGGTTCCTTTCTGACAACCCAGACAACTTTGAATACCTTAGAAGTTAGGTAGTCTTAAATATGTGTTTAGTATGCTCTCTTCCTCAATGTGGCTGCAGGTAAGATGTTACTTGGTCATGGAAGAAACCCAGTAGTCTTGAGGTCTTTTTTAGATATCATATACCTACTAAAGGCTTAAACGTGCTTATTGCTTCTCTGTGGTATACTGCAGTGGCTAGAAATAATTTGAATAATGGGTGAAGACTGTTGTTAATGTCGTTGTGGCAACAATTGCAAACATGGTAATGCGCCAAAGTTACTGAAGTTTTTCCTATGCTTTACTAGAAAGGATTTTTGTTCATAAGCTTCATTTTTCATGTTGCAGGTACAATCAAATTCTGCAGATGATGAAAATGGGCTCCCTTCAGCCCCATTTAATGAGGGTTCCTTTCTGACAACCCAGACAACTTTGAATACATCAGTTAGTATTCAAATATGTGTTTAGTATGCTCTCTTCCTCAATGTGGTTGAACGTGAGAAAGAGCATTCCTTGCTTTTTAGGTATTATGTAACCGATAGTTTTTCTCTATTTTGAAAAATACTATTGATTCACAATTTTAAATACTATTGATCCACAATTTTTCACAACCTTAAATACTATTGATCCACATTTTTTTTTTAAATCTATGGGGGAAAAACTTATGTACCAGCTAGATATGTTGGACGGAGCTTGTAGTAGGGAAATATGCATTTCTTATTTGGAGTTATTTGTAATATAGCGAAATGTTTTTAAACATGATTTTGTGTATTTGTACAGCAGAAACCAAATTTCCCAAGCATGTTAAATTGAAGTTCAAAGTAGCAAAAGGCATCTTTAGAAAGGATATCAATGAATAGAAAATGGTTTGTAGTCAGTTGGAATGTATTTTTATTTTAAAATTTGTTTCTGCAATAGCGGTAAATTATGAAGTGGATGTTAGCTCATGAACTTGGTAACTAATGGAATAATGATGCTTTTATAACCCAAAAGCAGCATATAGTTCAAGTAATGAAATTACAAGACCTGCCTAAACAGGGCCTTAACTATTTCATGGTAGGCCAATGTCACAACATCATCGTCAGTGGATGAATAACGGAATATAGTGACACTATATTGAAAGGTAAAGTAGTTAAGAGGCAGCTCCATGAGGCGTGAAAAGCTCTGATGAGGAGAAAGTAAAGTCCTAGTGTGTAAACCTCTGATGAGGAGGAAGTGACTAGCCTGTGTGCTGGCCTGATTTGCATTGTGTTTGTTTCTAGTAGATCTAGATCTATTGGGAAATTAATTCTAGATTTTCTAGAACTCTCACATTTGAGGAGCTCCAAGATCGAGATGACAAAACTAGGTTTTTTCTTTGGGATTCCTTCCTCTCCCTTTTTGTTTATTTGAAGTCACGCAGGAAATCATGGGCATATTTCCAATCTACTAATTCAAGTGCACTAGAGAAAGCCTAGATTTGGGGTTTCGTTGGAGGATTCTCAACTAGATCTACCATTCCATCTTTGTTGGGCTTTCAATTCCAGATCTAATATTTAAACAACAAGAAGACTTGATTTGATTAGGATATTCGAGATATGGAACATTACAAGATCATTGTGAAACTAAAACTATCATATATCTTTCGGTGTATAAAATTCATAGTGTCGACCTTGAGCAGGGGGAGGGAAAATCATAGAGAGTATTGTAATAATTATTGTTGTAATTTTATTCTATCTTAGTCCAAATCTAACCCTCAAGGTCAATATCTCTTCTGTAATGGATTGTTAGATCACTTCAATGTAACTACGAGGTTGCATTTTCAGTACAAAAGTTACTCTTGCTGGAATGTTATGCATTTGTATGTTAATATCTTGATCTGAGTTAAGTTCTCTTTCGAGAGGGGCATGCTAGTTGGTTTGGGCCCACTACCTTCTTCTCCTCTAGTTATAGTGCGATTGTAATATGTTGTACTAGGTTACCAGGGATATTTTGTCAATACCTTTCTTTAGTGTTTATTGTGGTTTATTTTACATGTTTGCGGTAGACAACCTGCATTTACCTTGGTTTGAATGAATTTCAATCTACAGATTTGTGTGTAGATATTTCCTCTGTGTTTTAGTAATATAAGAATTGAACTAAACTTTTTCCTGCATTGTGTGTGAGCCAACATATATTATGTGGCATCGATCCAACAATGAGATTCCACATTGTATTCTCAGGGACATATTATGTATTTATCCCAGGAATAGCTACCTATTTCCACATGTTGTAGATGATATTCTAGATTTCTTTATTACAAAGTATATTAGCTTGGATGCAGTTACTCTTTTTTGTGCATGCTATGTAATGATTGAGCATATGCAATCTATTCTACATAGCTTAAGTAGATCATAACACCATATATTTGTTGTAGATTAACACCCATTCAAAGACGAATCAAAACTTGGAGCTAATGACTTGTAGCGTCCATTTTAGTTCTGATAAACGATTTGTTAAGCTATTATGACTGCAAGAGATCTGTGTAATGATATTTCAAGATCGATCTACTCCTTCTTGTGGTAACAGAGTATATTTATGGTGCTTACTTATCGATTGAATTTTAGATTGATTTAATAACATGCGCCACATATCAGTGATATCTCGACAAATACATGCACCTGCATTTCCTTATTCTTTGCAGAGAAGTCTATAAGAATTATTGCACATGAAAGTTCTCAAAAGGAATATATCCCTAAAGTTAATACAGTGTAGCTTTCATTGGGGATTTCAAAAAATTATTTTGTGATTGTAGAATCCCTATGCAGTCATCTCTTCAATTATATTATTTTTCGCTTTGGATTTTTGGTAACACAATATATTCTCGAGATTTGTATATTTGTCGAGACTTGAATTAATTCAATGCTTATGCTTGAAAATGCATGAACATGTCTTTTTAAATATACAGTAAACTTAGGTTTGAATAATTATAATTTATTCTGCTTTTAATATTTGATTTTCATGGCCAGATTCTGCAGATGATGAAAATGGACTCCCTTCACCCCATTTGATGACGGTTCCTTTTTGACAACCCAGACAACTTTGAATATCTTAGGTAGTCTTAAAATATGTGTTTAGTACGCTCTCTTCCTCAATGTGGCTGAAGGTGAGATGTCACTCGGTCATGGAAGAAACCCAGTAGTCTTGAGTTCTTTTTTCGATATCATATACCTACTAAAGGCTTAAACGTGCTTATTGTTTCTCTGTGGTATACTGCAGTGGCTGGAAATAACTTGACTAATGGGTGAAGACTGTTGTTAATGTCACTGTGGCAGCAATTGCAGGCATGGTAGTGTGCCAAAGTTACTGAAGTTTTTCCTATGCTTTACTAAAAGGGATTTTTGTTCATAAGCGTCATTTTGCATGTTGTAGGTACAATCAAATTCTGCAGATAATGAAAATGGACTCCCTTCACCCCTATTTGATGAGGGTTCTTTTCTGACGACCCAAACAACTTTGAATATCTTAGGTAGTTTTCAACAGTCAGAGTGTTGATTGATCTGGAACTCTGACTGTGTCGGATGATCTGGTTTAATTTAAAATTGGGCAAAACATACCAATGGAATCATTCCACCATATAGAACTTTGAATGTGCCTGAAATTCCTATTGGATTCTAGTCAAATTTGTGGTTGGAAAGATTGGAAGAGTGACCAATAGTTCCCGCAACATCAATAGAACAAACCTACCTTACCAAGACCACATAGAAAATACATAGCAGGTTGCATTAATGCAACGGATATTGAAACTCAAGACAAGAAACAAGAAATGCCACCCACCAAACATTATGCTGATCCTGCTTTGTCCAGAAGAAAAGAATAAATTCAAGGTTGCAATGAAGTTGGGATTGAGTTTGTGCCAACTGGCCAGCTTTGATAATCTTGCATATAAAATATAATCCCAAATTTGTTCAAGCAGAGCCTGCTTTTGAACACAAATTGGTACTGAAGTTTATATATTTGACTTTTATATCTGACTTTGTATGTCTAAACTAGCTCAATTATTTACTCAATTATTTACTCTGACTTTGTTTGCCTTTTATTTCTTCTCCGCACATACCGATTGTACCAGTTTTGAACATCGCCAGGTATAGGTTTCCCAATTGGGTAGTTCAGCATCTATGGTCTAGCCATTCCTTAATGTTACCAAGACAGTAGAAAATGAAATGCAATGCAATGAAAACCCCTCTGATTCAAGGCAATTTATGAAATGGCCAGATGTCTGAAGACAGAAACGATGATGACCAGATACGTACTGGAATGCAAGCCCCTCAATGGGAATAGAGTCCAGTGTTTCTTTCTTGTTGGTTGCAACCAATGAACATGTTGGGGTTTGTATTTGCTGTGTGATTTCTCATGAAATGAACAAATGACAAATTGCTGGCAAACACATTGTTCTCATGATTTGACTCCATCATTAATTGCTGGCAAACACCATATGCCAACCTGCACTTCAACTTGACTTTAGGGATAGAACAAGCTCACAACTATGAATTCTTGTCTTCTACTTTTTATTTAACTCAGTTATTTCAAGTTGAGGTGCATGACATGCATTGGAAATTGTGGTATAGTTATAAATCCACGATATCCGAAACAAAGAGGAAAGAACCAAAATTGATTTGGCAATTCCATGCCAAATCAATTCGTAGCAACAGAAAAAGGATGCCAACTCATCTAAAGTTTAATTGAAGTCTACAGAAAAGAAGAAACAATAGAATGAAATCATATTTTGTATGATGCTTTGTCAATTTTTCTCAATGCCTAAAGAAGCGTAAGCAAATTACCCCTCCTGGCATGCCTAAGAAGGAAGAGCAAGAAATTTTGAATTTATAAAGAAAATGCATGCTTGTTTAGATATTAAGATGGACAAGATTATGAGGATCCCCTATCCCCCAATTGTAATAGAAAAGTTGTTCCAAATGTTGTTGATGAAGTTTAACCGTTCACATGTGTAGTGTGAAGGAACCGTTAATGTAGAGTGGTTGAATAAGTTTCTTGTGATGTTATATGACAAATGGCATTTCTGTCACACATAAGGCATATACATGAATCTTGGTTTTCTTAGACAATGCTCTGTTAGTCTAGGGTTATGTGGTTTTTGGTGTATGGACAATCTGTAAGGATAAATATTTTTAGAGTCTGCATATGGCATTAAAAAACCAGAGAAGCCTAATTCAGTATCATTTATTTTAAAACTCGTAGATGTATTTGGGTCCTATTATGAGCATTTCATCTATATAAAAACTTATTTTTATCAACAAAATATAGAATATTTACTAGCATTGGAATGCTAAAGTATAAATAAAGACGAATGTGCTGAATTTATACCTAGAGATGACATAATATTTTCTATTTCATTCAAGAGTTCCAGATTAACACTAAAACAACTTCGCACATACCCTAGAGGTCAATTAAGAAAATTATAGTTTATTGGACTAAAAGAAACTTAATATTATATTATAGGCTAAAAAGGGCGTCAATATAAGATAATTGAAAAGGGAGATTAGTCATGCAGATTTTTATAAACTTGACAAAAGTAGATATACAAGGACATGTTATCAATAAATATATCAAAAAAAAATTCAAAAAAATATCGAACTCTTTGTTGCAAGCAATTCCAATAAAGTGGTGATTGCTAGATGTGTTTTTTGCAGACTAGTTGCGAGTATTGAAAGTGTTGCAGTGTAAATGAATAGAAATTATCTGCTTTTTTGAATTATATATGATTGAATAACATGTTGAGTATTAGGAAATAGATAATTGTCTACTTGTTTAATATGAATTTATTTTTATCTTATTTTTCAGGGTTTTGAAGTGTAAAAAATGGTGCAAAAGAGGCATTTATGCATTAAGTGTCCTACCTTCCAAATCCAGGTCAAGCAGTTATTAAATTCCTCTTTTACAATATGGAAACAAATCATCTATTTCATGGAAAGAGAGAAGTGTATGGAATGACAACAAACAATGATGGCAATAATTAGAGGGATTGTCATCATGGGGTGAAAAGAAATTTAATATTCCAAGAGGAGGTAGTAAATTATTCTAAATAAATTAGCAATGCAACAACATAAATGTTTGCAACAAATTTAGAGAGATCCACCTTGTTGAATAATGCACACACTACATGGATAATGGATTTTTGCACTTTATGCCTTACGGCGTTTTCTTTGCAACATCTGGTGCAAATGCTAGTAATAGTCAAATCAAAATGTTGTAACAATAACAACCATCTAATATCATAGAATCAACATTAGGCTTGTTCATAAAATATTTAATTTTTGCATGATCAATATGAACAAAATTTTGTTACACAGTGATATAGTGCCTAAATTTGTTTAAATAAAATACTACATTTAAGAGTTATTTTTTAGTGAGTGTAATCCAACTCATATGTAGACAAATTTGTACTAATGAAATAAATATCACGAGGAAACTTATCCTCTACTTGTCCCAAGGCTCCCCCCAAAGCTTTATCTGATGCATTAGTATGGATATGGAAAGGACATACTCAATTGGGACCCCTTAGGATGGGTGCAGTGGTCAACTTTTCCTTCAACACTTCAAGGGCCTCTTGAAAAATGTTGGTCCAATAGAAATCTGAATCTTTGGTCAATAAATAAAACAAAAGGTGAAGCCACTTTAATGAAGTCTTTGATGGATCTCTTATAATACACAGTTAGTACCAAGAATATTCTAACATATCTTTTCTTCTGAGGGTTAGGGACCCTTTTCATGATGGAAAATTTGTTTGGGTCTACCTGTATCCCTTCGTTGGATATGGAATGGCCAAGGATAGTCCCCTCATTCATGAAGAACTTACATTGCTCAGGGCTTATAGAGAAACTCATTTCAATGCATTTTTTTAAAACCTTGCACAAATTGGAGAGAGCTTCATGGAAGTCACATCCATAAGGAGTGAAATCATCCATATATATTTCAATAGATTCATGAACCAAGTGAGCAAAAATTGTCAAAACTTCCCTATGGAAAGTAGAAGGGCATTGAAAACACAAAATGGAAGAACTCTATAAGCAAAGGTACCCCAAGGACATGTGAATGTGGTCTTTTCTTGGTCTTCGGGGCTAATCTAGATTTCGTTGTATCCACTAAATCCATCCATGAAGGAGAAGAATTTCTTCAATGCAAGGCCATCTAGGACTTCATCAATGAAGGGCAAAGGAAATGGTCCTTATTTGTAGCCTTGTTGAGTTCCTGATAATCAACACAGATCCTCCACTTCCCATTCTTCTTAGGAGCTAAAACAAGAGGTGGAACTTACTCACTATTTGAAATGGGGTATATAAACCCTGCATCTAGTAGTTTTTTATTTCTTCTTTCACAATGTCACTAACAGTTCGGTTCATCCTTCTCTAGTGTTGGCACATAGGCTTGCAGCACTCCTTGATGTAAATATGGTGGGTATAAACTGAGGGATGCACACCTTTCATTTCCTTATAATCCCAAGCAAGATAATCCATATGTTTCCTCGCCACTTTGCACAAATTTTCTTCCTATTTTTTTGAGATAGAAGGGTTTACCTTTAAGGTTTTAGATGGGCCAAACTCTGAAATCTTGACATGGTCTGGACTTGAGTCAATAGGGCATAATTTAGTAAAAGGATTACTCCTAGATTATTTCATCATCTCATCATTTGGTATGGGATTAGGAGGTTGATTCTGAAGGATATGGTTAATGAGGTCAGTTTCATCAAGTTGTCCCGCCCCTGTAATAGTATCTAGTGTGCAGATTGGATGTGGGGTGGTGTGATGTTGTTCATCTTCATCCTCCTCTTATAATCACAAGGGTAAGTCATGCTCAATAGAAGGTTGAGAAAGAGGATACAATACAAGTTGTTTATACAAATTTCCATTCTTAATGGCCATGTTCCTAGACCTACAACTAATGTAAGCATCAACAATGGCTAACCATGGCCTTCCCAAGATGATAGGATAGCCATTAAACATGGTTTTGGTTTGGATAACCAAGAAGTAAGTAGGATACTCCCAAGAGTCAATGAAGGCCATAACATATTCAACAACTCCCTTAGGATCTATTGTGTGTCTGTCTGCAGGCTACAACACTATGGTGGTCTTTCTCACATTGATTCCATCCCCAAGATCAATTAGTGTATTAGGGACTATAAGGAAATCAATGTGGACATCTACTATTGGACTTCTAGGATCTAGATATTTTGAGAAGATCACCCTCCCCAGAATCAAATTAGATAATTTCCCAACAAAATTTATGGTGGGGATGTCTCTTGTTCTTCTCCATGAATTTTTTAAACATTTTTCCTTGATGAGCTTATTATAGATGGGAACATCTTTAATATATTGGAGAAGGGGTATCTTAACACATAAATTATTCAATTCTCCCAAAATTTCAACCTCTTCTGGGGTATGCTAGCTAGGGTGGATCAACCTATATGGAAAAGGAGGTGGATTGAATTGAGTAACACTTTCTTCCTTCTCTTATTCAGTCTCTTCAGGTGGAGACGATGGGTGGTTATCTTAAAGCATTCTCCTAGACCTAAGGTTGATCTCTCGGATTTCCACATAATAAGTAGGATAGGATGTCTCGCCACTATAGACATGTTGTGCTTGCTCGTTGTCCTGGTTCAATAGGGTTGAGTAGGAATTTGAGGCTTCTGAGGTGGAGTAGGATGAGTGAGTTGTGGTTGAGGTTGGGGTGGAGGTAGTAAAGCAGGACTTTGGTTAACTTGAGGCCTCCACCCTTGTGATGGGTTTCCCCATTGAGAAGACTGGGATGGATATGGATGAAAAGGATAGTTGACAGGTTGATGAGGATATGGAGGAGCATAAGGCTAAGAATGAGGTGTATACCAAGATGGATGAGTGAAAGAGTACCAAGGTTCCAAGGGTGCATTCTGATTTGGACTATAATAAGAGTGTTGTTCACCTTGCATGTCATGTTGATATGGCCGAGGTCCTTGAGGTCTTATTTGATTGAAGAAGCAAAGTTTCTCTAACCCTGCTTCTACCCCTTGATATGCAACTTTTAGTCCTAGAAAATAAGGGAATTTTTCTGTTACACGATTTTCTTCATAGACTAAGAAGACCTCTATGACATTCAATGGTCACTCATTCCTAGGATGTCTTTTGGTGCGTCTAGGGAAAAAAATGGCTGTGCCCATTCTGCTTCCTCACACTTTCTTTTGATTGGCATGGTATCCATTTGTAATGCAAAGGTATGTAGCATTTCACTCTTGAAATCCTCCAACATGTTTCCTATCTTATTCTTAATGGATTTTGTGGAGGGAGAGGAACTGAACAAGCCTCTACTAGCCCTACCCTTCTTCCTGGCAGCCCTAGAGTGATTCTTGAAGACAGTTTTGATGTCAGCATTGAATAACTGATAGATATCTCCTCTAGGTAGCATGTTGAATATTTCAAGCATATCCTCCCCGATCCCTTAGAGGAGAACTAGATTGAGTGATTCAGGATCAAGGGTACAATTGGCTCTCCTATAACTAAGTTGAAATATCTCCTCATAGTCTTCTAGGAATTCATTAGGTCCAAGAGTCATCCTAAATATTTATTCGTTGGTTTCTTTAGACTTACAGTAGTCTCTATACTTGCTATTGAAGGCCTATTTCATTTGGGCCTAGGTAGTGATGCTACCCCTAGGTAGGCGTATAAACCAGGACAAGCTTACATCTTTAATGGTAGAGGGAAATAAATTCATCTTCTGCTGATTAGAGGCATGGTAATAGGTCCTATAGACAATACTAATTCAAACATGAAGGTGTTAGGATCCTCATAGGTTAAGCCATGGTAGTGTGGAAGGGTAGTAGGGCTTATGTTCTTTATTTTAGCCTTTCCGTTGGTCTCTTTGATAGGGAAAACCTCATTTTCCCTATTTTCATCCATAGTTTGGGTAGGTGAAGTGGGTTCTTCTTCTTCCCTAATAGGTTCTTAAAAAAATTCAAGTTTCTCATCTAGAGGGTCTTCTAACTCCCATGTAGTTAGAGAGGGGATCTCATAGTCAACGAAGAAGAGTTAAGTTCGATTATTTGAGGGAGTGGGGGATTTTGGCAATATTTTTCCATGATTATCCCTACTCCTACAAGGCATGAAAGAAATATTTTTTTATGTTTTACTTTTTCAAAAACTGTATGCAAAACAGGAAAAAAAAAAAAAAAAAAAAAAAAAAATTATTAATAAAAAACAACATCTACTTAGACACCTCCCCAACAACAACACCAAATAGTTGTGAGCCCTGGTATTGCACCAAGAATGTAGCAACTCCCAAGGGCTCCTCAACTAAAATTATCAACCCAGGGTTCATACAAACTTCGAGGTGACAGTGCTATATGCACAACAGATACGTCTCCACTCATGCCACCCTCAGTTACCATATTAGATCAAAAGTGCTCAAAGGCCCTTCGTCCAACTGAATTAGAATGAAATCTTGCTGATAAAGGTACAATTGGAAATTTCTTCTAGATATGCAAGTAGAGATGCCATTGAATCAACTTGTAAATTCTTACATAGCATTTCATGAAAGGACAAAGGCTAATCTACTTGCAAAAATAAAGCTATTTTATCTTGCATAATTCATCAAACTACCAAATATAGTTGCAGAAAGGAATTTAATTTATCTTACATAATTCATCAAACTACCAACCATAACTTCATGTACCATATACCTAGTTCACACTTTCTTTCAAATGAGTAACCTACTTGCATCATACTTGTGATAAAGAAACTAACTCTACTATGTTTTTACATTGAAGAAAAGGAAGGGTTGAAGTCATCTAGGAGCTTCCCCTAATCATAAAATCACAGTTGGGGGTTATTATTCATCTAGACTAAGTCAAACTTGTAGTGGGGATAAAAATTGATGGAGGAAAGTGATTCTACAGGTTTGCTACAAGTGATTGCTACAAGAGGCTTGTAATGCTATAGGAGGCCTATAATGCTATAAGATGGCATCCAAGTGGCTTTTGGAGGTGAGGATAGTGTCTTGAGGGTATGGAGAGGTGGATGGAAGTTGAAGCAAATGGAGGGAGGCCGATTTGAGCCCGTATCCAAGCTTCGGAGTTCTCATAGGCCTGTCTTGCACTAGGATGAGTGCTCTTGGTGGATGTTACACAACATTTTGTCACTGTCCCTATACTCCCTGTCTATGATCCTAGAGGACCTCTATAGTGTACCCGACATGCTTTCCTATCATGAAGAAACTCCCATTGTGTCCCTCTTCATGATCAGATCAGAACAATTCCCTTTTGCATCGTTTCCCAAAAGTCTTTTGTTTACCCCATTGTACAAGACTGACGCTAATGACCCATGTCCTCCTCATGCCGATATGCAAGGATTACAAATGTCCCTAGCACCAATCAGATCAATTGAGTCCTTTCTTAGTCACACCAACCCTCTTTTGGAAACTTTTTGAAATATTGAGCTGAAGCTTATAGCTCTAGAAGATTCATAACAAAATCCTAGTAAATGGTTAGGCAGGATGGAGTCGAGGAGGTTAGTTTGGGCTCATTTCCCCTATTAGGATGGAACTAATCCAACAGATAATGCCTTCTCCCTTGAGAAGAGGAACCATCTCCCCTCCATCCAAGCTATATAAACCTCTCCTTTTCCCAAACACAAGTTAGATTTTAGTCCTAATTAAGTTCTGGCTGAAGTTTTGAATTTGGAGTAGTCAGCAAGCTACCCATAATTTCTAGCTTTCTAGCTTGTGTTTACGGGAGAGTTGTGAGTTTGGTTTGGTGTGAACACTAAAGAGAAGATCCTTGAGACTACCATTTTTTAAGCTTTCCATGAGATGCTAGAAGAAGTATGTGGGAACTAAGATATGTCGGAAGAGAACAAGAACGTCAAAACATCAGTTGTAATCTCTTCTTGAACTAATGTAGATGTAACTATCGATTGATTTCCTACATGAAATGTCATCTCACATATTTATGGCTTAATGTTTCTTGACTTGTAAAGTAGGTTGAATGCAATTTGTATGTTATCACATTTATTGTTTGTTGTTGTTGACTTTTTTCAGGTGTTTGAAGGAAGGAAATGGAAGATAGCTGGAGCGAGGAAGGAATCATCACCAAGAGAAATAATGTACTAAGTGGTAGGCTCTTATTTGATTCTAGCTTAAGGAGATATTCCACAGATTGTTTTTTTATGGCTAGACCCACTCTCTCGGGATAGAGGAATTCTGTTTCCACACTTAGAATTTACCTGCACCACAAATTGGGACTCCACTAGGGAAGCCAATTCTTTCATTTTATTTTTTGTAATTTCATGGTTTTGTGTGAGCTTTTCTAGTATCACCATTTCCCTTTAGTCTTGTCTACTTTGACTAGTTCACTGCTCTATGTTTGAAATTTAGAGTAGCAAGTCTTGTTTCAGCCTTTATTCTTTTATTTTTTTTTCCTTGCATCCTCAGTCAACATGTTTATTTTCTTAACATTCACACCGATCAGAGAAAATTGCTCAGAAATAGTCGTGCCAACCCCTTTCTAGTGCTTGTTGTCAATTTGGTAGTCGCGCCGATGCCTGTAGGTAAAGATTAGGTTTTGCCTTAGATCTCGACCAATGTGTCTTGCTCTCTTAATTTCTACCTCTAAGCCTGTTCAGGCTGTGTTCTCGCTGACTGGAAAGCTTCATTTAGTTTGGTTTATGTGATTTTTTATTTGTCTTCCTTTTACTAGATTTCTTGAGTCCTTGGATGGTTGGTGGCCCTAGGGCATCTAGGTTGTCATCCATTTAGCTGATTGTGAACTTAGCGGGTCAAGTGATTGGTGAATTTAGTCCTTGCATTTTGTTTGTGGTCATCTTCTTGCTTTGATCTCCATCACACAAGTTTTAAAGGTCTCATTTGCTTAAGCATCTTGCTTCCAACATAGATCACATTGCTTGTCTTTTTTTGATAGAATCGTTGCGTCATTGGTTTAGAAGAAAATCTCTTTTGTATCTTTTCATTTGCTTGAGGATTGATTGTCTCGAAAAAATTTTAATTGAAGTGTTTTATGAAAGATTCATTTTGTCATTTCATGAAATGTACATAATTATAGTTTGTTGCATCAATGTGTTATGTTAATTAGCATCATTGATGACTATATTTGCATTTGCATTTGAAAAGGAAAAAGAATTCTCTTTACTTGTGAAAGGATTGCTTGAAGTGCACTTAGTTTATAGGAATTGGAAATGAATTTTCATTAGTTTATTTTTGAAAAGTAAAGTAGTGAAAAAATCATTTTGCTTTCAGTTGCTTGATTGTTTGCATTTGATTTTGTTTCTATTCTCTCTAATGTAAACAATTCATAAAATTGAAAGAGTCTTCTCTCATTTAGCTGCATATAGGATCTTTCAAGTCATATCACTAAGGCCTAAAAAACGAAGACATAATTCAATATAAACTTTAAAATGAACTCAACTAACCTAAGGCGCATTTGAAACCTAATGATCACATCTAGAGGGGCTACGCTAGAGACATGTTCTAGCATCCTTAAACCTAGTAGCTGTCATTAGCTTTGGCACTAGATAGCGCTAGTATAGACTTGTGCTCCCTGTACCATAGCATATATAAAGGGATACCCAATTAGATTACAATCCTTTATCCATAGGAAACTGAGTTTGTCACCTTGTAAACATGATACATCGATCACAACATTCGGGGATATTTCCTGCTCATACTTCTTGGTTCGTTGGGAGGTATTCTAAAGTTGACGGTTACCTGGTAATCCCTTTTTACCTAGATCATCCTAAGTAGTCATTGGATACTTTTTACTCATTAAATTTAAAATATTGTCCGAGTGCTTGTCCTTTCGAGCTCATTTCAAATAAAAATTGATAGAATCATCTTTGTTTCTTTCTTGACTCTTAAAACTTGAAAGAGCACCCGTTTGTTTGTGTGTCTTAAAAAATTGTTGCCTACGATCTCATAACATCCTTTTTATTATTTTCTAGACCAAATCATGAGTATCCCTTAAAGTTCATTTTAAAGCCTTGAAATTTATCTCTCTTTTCCTGTTATTTCAGACAAAGTCATTATGGCTAAACCATCTGGTTCACCTAGTTCCTCTTCCTCTCCTCTGTTTGAAAGATTGTCAGAGGAGCCATCTCCTGAATTATCACGGTCACTTGAGGACCAAGGTGTTGCTTAGCATTCAATATTTGTAATCTCATCCTCGAGCTACCTCAGATACTGGGTCACTTTCTGATATTGGCCTGGAATCTCTAGACAATCCTGTCCAGACTCCTGAGAGTTCGCGGATTCCTGAAGCTGAGCTTGGACTAGTGGTTTATCCTTTAAATCCTTTGTTTGATCATGCTGTGATATCACCGTAGCGTCTGTATAGTCCATACAACCAGTCGGGTATTCCTTTGGAATTATCCCCCTGAACATCTTCAGTCGTTCGTCGTCACTTGTTTCCACCTATGGAATCCGAAGGTGAAATCCCGGTCTCTTCTCCATGCCAGTCGGAGGTCACCATTCCACACACTATCGAAGAGGAATAATATCCTTTTCCACCTAAAGGTTTCCCCTACATGGGAAGCATTCCCATGACTGTTTATTGAGATTTTCCACCTAATTTTGTGCCTTTAGCACAATTGCTCTTAGGTACACCTAATGTCTCATCACTTTATCATAACCTTGTTTGGGCATCTGGCACTATGCCTACAACAGGTTCATTCATTCAGAACCCAATCTCCCAACAAATGGTGTTTTCTGTAGTCACTTCAATCCCCATGCAACCCACCATTCCAAATCGTCTTGTCTCATCAGTTCACGTAACCCGTCTGGTTCAATCGACAGTCTTGAGTCATGTCTCTCTTAGATCGTCAGTCCCTCCAGTAAGTGGACAAGTTGTGCCACCTAGGGGCAACATCTGACTGTTTCTATGGTGTCAATAACTACCAACATGAGTGTCTCACAACCTCACATGGTTGGAATGAACCAACCTTCCTCTGCTACTATTCAACATCGAGATGCTACTATTGGATCAAGCAATGTCCAGTACCAACAGGTCCAAAATCTCGTTGGTCCATCTAGGTCAAGCAATTTCCAGTATTAACGGCCTTATGAGGCTTAGGTTCAGTACCAAACTCCTTATGCTCAATATGGTTCTCAAGGAATGTTTAATTTTCCTTACGTCCTTCACCTTGGATAGTATGTTCAGCCTGGTCCGTCCACCATTCTCGGTGGCTATGGATAGATACAATTCAGAAATTTTCAAGGTATCAATCCAAGAACTGTTCAAGTACCATTACAATAACAAGGATAGCTTCTACATCAACAAGGGCAACCCATTTTTTAGCAAGGGCCATCCATTCCACAGTAGCGGTTGCCACAACAAGGACAACTGCTACAACTGCAGTGTCAACCCTTGCAACAGTTGTAGCAAACTATGGAGCCGCAGATGTAATATGTTTAGCAAAACCTCCTAGCCTTTGTTAACCTCTGGAGTGATAGGGACAACCTTTACATCCACAAGGTCAACCCTTGCAGTAGTAAGGCCAACCCATGAAGTAGCAACCCTTGCAAGGACAAGGTGAGGGTCAAGTCCTGCAATAGCAGGCCCAAACTCCTAATGTCCAAGGGAAATAGGTTCAAAATCCTTTTGTCCAAAGGCAAGTCTTAAATCCTTATGTCCAGGGGCAACATGTTTAGAACCTGTATGTCTAAGAAAAACAAGTGGAACATCCATATGTCTAAGGTCAACAGGCTCAACATCCTTTTAACCATATCTTTCTTATCAAAAACCTATGGTTGGATAGTTGCAAAGCTTTGAAGGTTAGAATCCACCTTACGGGCAAGGTAACTCACAATGGAGGCATAATCAAATGCCCTATGGACAAAACCCTCCACTATGGGGACAAAATCCTTACCAGCAAGGATGGGCTCCTCTGGTTGGACCCACTTATTGACCTCCAATGCCTTCTAACACCCAATTTCCATTCTTGGCTACACTAGAGTTCCCAGATGTGTCTCGACTCAGGAATGATCCCATTCTTCATTCGCCATACTTGCCTCTAGTCCCTTCCAATATTCTGAGTGATTGTCTGAAGTTTGAAGGAAAATTCGAAGAGGATCCACAAGCCCATGTGATGACATATCACCTCAGATGCTCCTCGAATTATTACGTTGATGATTCCATTCATCTTCATATTCTCCAACAAACTCTTACAGTTGCTACAGCTAAATTCTATATCGAGCTATCTTGAAATACCTATCATGACTTTAACACTCTTACCATGGCCTTTCTCACACATTTCCAATTATCAGTTTGCTATAAAATCGACACCCACTTTCTAACATCACTCAAACAAGATACTGCGACCCACATCTCTGATCATATCCATGAATGGAGGTGTCGATGCTACTTGATTAATTTCGAGATTGCTAATCAGTTGTTGACCGAATGGTTCACCAAATCCTTCATTAACAAAATTGTTGAGGACATAGCTATGGGAGGATGTGTCACCAAGGAACAAGCTATTATGTGTGCCCAGTATCTAGACCTTGTCTATTCATAGTCTAGCATGTTATATGACATGTTACCTGATGCACCCAAACCATCATCTGATCTAACATCATGTAAGTATCCTACTACACCTCCTGTCGATGGAGTAATTGGTTTAGTGACACATACCCTTGCAAAAAATTCTTCCAAATAGAAGTCAGTCTCCAACACTGCTACCAATGAATCTATTCGTAATCCGCTTGGCCCTGGTAAAACCTCAAAGGTCCATGCTATTCAGTCTACCACAACGGAAAAATCCTCGAAAGGTAAGAAGAAAGGCAAAGGAAAGGGTAATGTCGATGCCCCAAAGTAGGGTCCTCCTAAGTCATCTTCTGGTGATGCTTCTCAACGGAAGCCTAAGTATCTGTGCCTCATTCCTGAGGAGGATAACTATACTAAGGATTTTCCCAGATGATCTAAAGTTACTCGTTTACTCAAAGGGACCCTAGCTATCCTAAAAGAGTTTTTTCTGTCCCAGCAAACCCAAATGGTAGACCAACTTCACTCATCTACTTCCTTAGGTTCACAAGTGTTCATGATGAGTACACCCATCAATGTGGCTACTAGATCAAAAGATTATCAAACTCCTCCCCTGACAGCAAGGAAAGAAAAAGAAGTTTCCACTTCTTCTTCTACCCCGTCAAGTTCTGGTCCTCTTCATATCGAGTGACCTAACCCTGATTCTGCCGTTCAACCACCTTCTCGAGGTGTGCTACGAAAATCCTCGCACAACCCTATTGCTCGTGGCACTCAACACTATAATATTGTTGAGGATTTGGATCAGGCACCATCAGCTATGTCCACCCTCGAGGCGCATCAAATCTATCTGTCTCAACAGAAATCATTACTGTCTATTATTTGGGGTATTCATACTGCTAATTCCAGTCTTATATGTTTTGATCTACAAAACAACATTCCACGTCTTCCTCCTAATATTTCATTTCTCATTCAAGTCTTCATCAATGAGAAAGCCAATCATCAGACTGTCATCGATGAACGTACTTCTACCTAGATCATGCCAGTCACTTGTTGGAAGGAAAATTATTTTCCTCCTCTGAACGAGTCCCCTAACATTTTGAAAGCTTTTGACGGGTGTGATTCACAACCATTTGGTGTCTTACCCAACCTTGCCATTACTTTGAAGGGAAAGACAGTACACGTTGAAGTAGAAATTGTTGATGTTAATCTCAATTATAATCTTCTACTCGGATGGAGTTGGACCCATGCCATGCATGTTGTAGCCTACTCCCTATTCCACATGATTTGTTTTCCCCATCAAGGAAAGATAGTCACGGTCGACCAACTGTCCTTCTTTGTCTCTTTCTCCTTAGATGTTAATGTTCCATATATCAAGCACACCAGTGCTCCTTATGAGAGTGTGCTGGTAGGGCATTTTAAAGATCTTGCCTTGATGGGAATTTTTCCACTCCCACCTCCTCATGTTGCCTCTGTCGACATGATCTTGGTCAAGTCTGATCCTTGGGTCATACCTTCACAAGATATTGTTGATACATGGGGCAAGGTTATGATGCTAAGTCTGGTCGAAATCAATTATGTGGATATTGTTTCGGCCTCATGTTCTATATCCTTTGATCATCTTTCTTTGAGTTATTCTCTCGACATGTTTTCTCAATCCCCATGGCTTAGTTCTGGCCCAGTAGTCATTTCTATGTGTCTTGAGTAGTTCTCTTCTCCGCTACCTATTGACATGTCAATTTCACCTACCATTTTTAAGATCTTTCAACTGAGGACCCCTTTATCCCCTCATGGATTCAGGTTTCTTCTCCCTCCCTAAGTTTTTACCAAATTCCCACTATTCCAATGGGGTTGTCATCTAAATCATAACCCTCCCTTGCCCAAGGGGCATGGGAGAAAAGCCTTATATGAGTTATACTCTATTATTTTGCCGAGTCGATGCTTACACATCATGTAAATGGTAGAACTCGATCATCATCTGTGTTGATTGATTGCCCGAGTCCAAGCATGGGCTCTCTCACAAAGTATTATTCTTAGGTCATCTTGCATGGTTACTTTTGTACACTAGTGTTTCATTAAGTTTTGTACAACGTGGTTTGGTGTGTTATTTTGCAAGCAGCTTCTTTGCTTATTATATTTTTTCTTGCTTTGAAAATGTTGATGTCCCCCCATGTTGTTTTCGCTAATGGTGGTTGTCGTAGTACTTAGAATCTATCATCTATGGCATAGGCCATCTATGACCCCCATGGTGCATTAATTGATCTTCAAGGTATCTACCTAGGTTGAACAACTAATAACATCATTGAGTATAGCGTGGTTATCGGATTATTGTTAGAAGTTATTTCTGTTGCCATCCAGGAATTGGTTGTCAACCTTGATTCACAACATGTTGTTCTTCAACTCAATGGGAAATATTCCATCAGGAACCCTCAGATCTTGAGAATGTATCTACGTATTCATATATTAGAGAGAAATTTTGATTACATTACATATCATCATATTCCTAGGCACATGAATGCATTAACAGATGCATTGGCTAATTATGTCTTGGATAGACATTTGCGAAACATGTTAAACTCAAAAATAAAAACATATGTACCATAGTAAGCAAAGAAGTACAACATATATATATGTGTGTGTCGGTAATGTTTGTCATACATCAAAACCTCAAAAAAAAAAATGTGTGTTTGAAATACATCGATGGCACACAGGCCTTATACATCTGTGGCTCGCAGGCCTCAAAAATATGGAATGCTAGACCTATGCAATAATAGCATGTAACTGCTCGGACTATGTGATTCAACAGTCAGTGGATCTGATATGACACTCCCACCATATGCCTTAGTATTGGCATGGGACATCACCCATTTGAGCATACTCTGGGATCCCATGGGTCAAACCTGTGAGATTTTGCACAACCTCCACCTCGTTGTCACTTCCCTCTTGATAAGGAGTGACCTCAAACTGCCGAGCAACACGCCTAGAAATCAGGGACATCCTGGCAGGGCATTCTAGTCCAACATCTGCATTCATAAAATTGAAGTGTCATGAACACATATATTTCAAAAACAGTAAAAAACATCAAGAAACTTAAATTGTTTGTTTTTACCTCCATCATCAAAATCCTCCCCTTCTGGGTATGGCTTATCCGGATCTCCGCAGAAGTCGGCACCGCTGTAAAGCCAATCCTCCACTATGATCAACTCTCGTCATAGGCACAAGGAAAATGCGGGCTTGTAGGACATATGTTGGTCCCCCATGACCTTGGGCATCAACTCACTCCAATGGACCATCCGTGGGTCATGAAACATTGATAGATCTACCTCATTCAGTTGGTATTGGAACAGTGGAATGCGTTCTAGGAAAATGGTCACTAGCATAGATCCAAAGCAAAACTACTTTAAGTGTCCCGCCTTAGCCTTTGAAATTTAGCGCTTCATGTTGATTTTCATTGCTTCCACCTAGTTAAATATGGTGGGCACCATGAAGTCAATAGCGTACTGGAACTTTGACTTGTTGGTCATATGGGCGCTTGGGACCTAGCCACTATATTGATGGTCAATAGTAGCATTCTCAATACAAGATCCCAAACCGTCATGATCTTGATCTTACCACTTTTGGATTTGAGAGCTTCTGGGAAATGCTCAGCAAGAAACATATTCATGCTTGCCCCAATCGGCCTTGACCCATATAGGTTGACTAGTTCCCCTTGTTAGTGTCAGTATCTTCGTCCCTCCATCAATGATCAAATTCTCTTTTTGCATGCACTTTAGGTGTCTCATCCAATCAGTTGCATTCCGTTAGGTCATGGATCAACTGATGGAGGTTCATTATCAAATTTCCCTCATCGTCTTTACTTGCTGGCCTATTTTCACAAGTTCCAGTCATTTACTGTCATTTTTATCATTTACATTTGCAAAAGCCATTTTAGAGTTTTCAAGTCTCATTAGGTCTAGGGTTTTCTACCATGGTCTTCAAAAGCTCAATTGGAGGTCAGCAAGCACATGAGGATGTTTAATAAGTTCTTAAAAATCACAAATTTCACTGATGATTTGCTTCATAAAGGGATTTTACCTCAAAACTCTGTTTTGAGGTGAAAAGAAAGTTTTTCTATTTTCATGTACAAATTTATGTAATTTTAATGTTTCATATGTAATAAAGCATCATCTATAACCCTGGGTTATCTTGCCAAACTCTAGCACTCCAACTCCTACAAAAGAGACACGCAAATCCAAGCATGAGTCTATCAAATGACAAAAAAGAGAGCCAAACTGCAAAACAGAGTTTTTAAAAAGAAAAGTGAAAAGAAAACTTTAGAAAGTGAATTTTCTAAATGAAAAATTAAAGTCACTTGTATATAAAGAGATCATCTGCATAGAAGACATAATTTTGTGAAAAGGAAAGAAAGAACAGGAGGAAAATCGTGTTTGAGGAGAGAAAGGACAAATCGCAGCAACTTTCAATTCATTTCTTTGGAACGCGCACCTATGCATTGGCATGGCACACCTGCCAGGTGCAATGCACCTAACACAGGATTTACAAAGGATTTCTAATGAGCACGGCACACTTGCCATGCGCTATGCACCTGGGTGTTGGCGCAGCGCACCAGTTAACCAAGTTTAAAACTCATTCAATCGATTTTCTAAAGCTCAAAAGTTTACAAGTACCATCCCTTCAAGTAATTAAACCCTCCCATTTGCCATAAAAAGAGATTTAGTCATCCTTGATGGTGTTTTGAATGGTGAAAATTCAACCCTAAATTGCTGCACAGTTGTCTTGCAAAACTATCTAGGGTTTTGTAGGGCTTTTGTCATTCTTGTTGTTTATAATCCCTTGCACAATTTTTTCATATCCCATCCCTCTCCACTACATTTCCCTAATTTTCTTCCCCTTTCCCTCTCTCATTGACACTGATCCTACCCCCTATGCCCAAACCCTAATATTCATTCCCAAAACCCTATCATTCCCTAGTAACCCTACAGCCAGCATCAAAACCTTCCTTTTCACTTATATTTTCAGTCCACTCATCAAATCCCAAAGGAGAAAGTAGCAGCCACCTATTCTTGAGGAAAATCTCTTCATACTCATCATTTTACACCATACATTGGCAAATATGGAAACTGATTCAGCTTATGAAAGGGATGAGAAGACTGTGATTGATTCCTCCCAAGAGATTCATGCACCAATAAAACCACATAAGGGAGGAAAACACATTTGGGAGGAGCCCACCACACTCACAAAGTTACTAGATTGTCCTCTTGCAGTAACATATTTTAAACATTAGTCTTGCTACTAGTTTTGTGACATGGTGGAGAGGGTGAAATACCAGCATGAACTTGCCAGGCTATTTGTCCTTCATCTTCACAATTGCTAGGTGAACACAGTACGTGCTTCCTTCACTTTGACACCTGAAACCATAGCTGCAACAACAAGTATTCCAAATGTGGGCAAAGAGTATTATGAGCCTTATGTCAAGGCTAGTTATCAAAAGCAAAACAGTAGGATCTTTACTTTCAAATATGTATAGGACACTTATGCTCCACTCATGAAGCTCATTATCAAAGATTTCACCCGTGAAGGGAGGTTTTCTCGCTTGTACACTTACCATGTTAGATTGCTGATGCACTTTACTAGAGTGAGGATGTTGAACTTCCCCTATTTCATATGCAGAAATATTGAGAAGATGGCTACACTGGTGCAAAGGAAACCTCCTCCTGAATAGTTTAATTGCATTTATCATTTTTCCTTGATCAAAATTGTTGTTTTGCATCAGTTGAGCTTTCTGAATATTTCTTGGGATAGCTTCATTTCACATGAGGTTTCAAAGGCCCTCAAGTTACCCCATCAGTGTTTCAAGAGGAAGGATGGCCTTCAAATCAACCAGAGGTTCATAAGACTCAAGCTATAGGAGTGTTAGTATTTGTTACTTATGAAAAAGGCACAAGGAGATTATTTGCAACCACCAAACGAGTATTATCTCCACCTAGGGTGGAAGGGGTCTCATTTCCTTCACCAGACAACAGGAAAATGCTATCTTCACTCAGGGTGAAAGGGGCTTTGTCTTCTTCTTCAGTAGAGCAAGTATAGGACAGAGGAAAGAAACCATTGCATGATGAAGGGCCTTCTGAAGGCCAAGACAGAGATTTCATTTTGATTGAGGAAGAGGACACTTATTTGGGCTCACTAAAGGCTGAAATCATCAAGGAGCAGGAAGCGAAGCTCAAAGGCCTATCACATAACATTAAGAGGGCTAAATGGATTATGAATTACCATGAACAACGGAACAAGCAGCTAGAGGACAAGCAAACAATCATGGAGCTGCAAAACCTAAGGGAGAACCAACAATCGGGAAAGAAGAGGAAAATCAAGCTAACTTCACTAGAGCAAAAAATAGAGGCCAACCAAGAATCATGGTTGGAAAGAGTCAATATCCACCTTAAGAAGTTTTTGGACAAGGCCAACAAGGAGAAAAAGATGTTGCACCACATGGCTCATCATTATTTCGCCTCGAACAAAATTTGTAAAATGAGAATAAGAAGCCTAAAAGCCAAGTTAAGGAGAACTTTGAGAAGCAAGAAAAAGTAGGATAAGCTCAAAATCTTGGTTGAAGCTTCTTTGGTCCAGCATAGCACCTAAAATAGATCACTCATGGAAAATTTCAAGAAATTTGAAGAAATTTCTGGCATTTTTGAATTTTTCAAGCGAAAAACAGGTTCTTCTGGTAGGTGCATAGCGCCAACAGCGCTCGCTTTTGATAGGGACCTCCATTTCAAGAAAACTTGGCATGTTTGGATTTCTTATGAAAAGTTATGCATGCTCAGAAATTACTAGGAAATTTTGACAAGTTTTGGGCCTCCAAAAGGGCCAAAAACACCTCAAAAATGCCCTTTCCGCCACTTTTTGGCAACACAGGAAGTAGTCTTGGGAGATTGCAATTTTGGAGGGGCAAATGGACACAAAATTCAAAATTCCTCTTGTCCTAGAATGTTAATAGACAAGCATTTCCAACAAGCCATCTTGGAGAAAATTTGGTGAAGGGGAAGGCCTCCAAAAGTAGCTTGGGAAAAGTGTTATGCACAAGAAAAATGGTGTTACGCACAAGATGAAAAGGTGTCATTTTTGCTCAAAAACTCTGTTTTAGCCTAGTTTTCTTCTAGTTTGCCTTTTTCTCTCTTATGGTCAAATTCATGATGTGACATGATGTAAATTGATGTAATATGATGTAAAAATTATAAAAATTGACTTGATAAGGTAGATACATCAGTTGTGGGTGGTTTAGAGTTGAATGAAACAGCTTCTTAGGTTTTAGAAGCAATCTATTCCACTAACTATTTTTGTGTTCCTAGTTTAGATATCGTTGAAACCACCCCTCTTCTCATGGATTCAACCCCTTATGGATAGCACAGGCAATTTGGAGGTCTATATCATGTGTTTTTTAGTCCTTTGTCAAGGTTGGACTCTTGTGAATGCATTGAGCACAATTGTACATCACTTCTATAGTTTGGCAAGGAAATAAACCGGGGTTTTGTAGCATTTTGTGGGATTCTTGTGGTAATGTGATTTAGCATTGTTTCCTTCTCAGTTATTCAATGATTATATGTTTATGTGTGTCGTCATCTCTTTTATTCTTCATAGCTAAATGAACCAAGTTAAAGGGTAGAATTCATTGATGTTTCAGTGCTCTGCCTTAGGGTTTATTTAGTTCTACATGTTTTCTACTGTTTGAAGAGGACTCGTGACACTTACATGCCCTCTCCAACTCCTCACCAGTATTTAGACTCACCATTACAAAGCATAAAGCACTTGCCTAACTCGCCCTATAGAAAGCTCTGCAAATCTGTGTTCATTTCCTGGACCCAAAGCTGTCCTCCTCATCTGATCCAGCAACCAACCATTAAAATCAATAAAATTATTCTGATCAAACATACCTAGCCTAAAATAAGTTTTTATATCAGTCATCTCAAGACTTTCTTGATAAATGTTCATTGACATTGACAAGGAGAGAGCCTTCTCCCGACCTAGTAGGGGTAGGTACCAGGTTAAGCATGGTTTGATGTTACTCTAGACCTGCCTTCCTTTAGCCTGAGGTAGATTTAGGCCCTAAAATAGTGGCGACCATACTAGGGATGAAAATTTTGTTTGCTTTTTAAGATTCTTTGCTTTATGAACTACAAACGGAGCATGGAGTTAGCCAGGTAGCCTTCGAACTTCTCTTCCTTTGCGAGAGCATAAGTAGATGAATGTTGCTTCAGTCAATCTCCAGTTTAGTTTTATAAATTGAACAGCTAACTTGCAAATTGCCCCAGAACATTAAATAATTCTAGACCTTTGGATGATGAGTTTAGAATTTAGTAGGCTAACAAAATTGTAATGTCCCTTTATTTTTGGGAATAATTCAACACACTGGCTTCCAGAAGATACACCAGAGCCAATCCTAATCCTGATCCTCCTCCCATGTATGAAAATCCAAATCTTATTCCAAGAATTCTTAGCCAAGAAAGTTCTGCGATTCTTGTATTTAAATCTCATTCATGCCCAGTTGTTTTTGAATATCTTGAAGATCTCCCATTTGATGAAAATTTTGAGCTATCTTTGTTTGAAACTAAGTCTGAAAGTGCAATTGGTGCTACTATTCTAAATCCTAAGTTTTTTAAAGATCTTGAAACTGAAAAAGCAAATAGATCAATTGAAGCTTACATTATGAATCTTCAAACTTCAATTATGGCTACCAATATTCTTGAGTTCTTAGAATTTGCATCTGCTACTCTTGGTTCATCTGCCGTCGTGTCTAGTTCAGAAATTCCTACTGAGCCTCCTTTTATTCCCACCATTCCTGTGCAGCCCGCCATATCTGATCAGAAATCCGCAGTGCTTTCACCCCCATCTACTCCTTCTACACCTCAAACATCAAGAATTTCTTCACCTCCTTTGACACCTCATACATCGGTCACATTAGCTACTATCATTGTTCCAACTCCCCCTACATCCCCAAGGCCAGTTTTAAATCCACTTCAAGCAATGGCTGCTATATATGCACCTCTTGTTTAGCCACAAAACTTGGATGCCATGCCTGCTAATTACCAAAGTAAAACCCCATTGTTTGTTGCTTCCCAAGGTATCACAACACAGTAGCATGTTGATAGGATGAGTGATTTTTTTGATCTCCACGAGATAGATGTAGAGAATGTGACTATGAGATTATTTGTCCAAACTTTTGGAGGTGAAGTACGAAAGTGGTTAAGAGCATTGCCTGCTGGAACTATCAATTCATTGGTAGCCCTTCATATACAATTTTTGGATTGTTGGGAGGTAAATAAAAATACACTTCAAATCCTTTCTAAATATGAAAACATAAAGAGGAACGTTGGTGAAACTATCGAGGATTACTATGTTAGATTCAATGTTGTTTATAATGCCACTCCATTTGATATCAAGCCACCTATGGGGATGGATTTAATCAAATTTCCTGATGGCTTTGATCCCAATATGGCATATCAATTGAGAGAAAGAGACCTAGCTACATTGGAGGACATGCAGAAAATTGCAGTAAGTGTTGAAGCAAATTTGTTAGCTAAGAGAGCTAGAACAAAGACTGAGAAGAAGGTGACTATAAAGGAAGAAGCTTCTACCTCGGATCATTTGCTTCGTAAGATTGAGAAGATCTTTGATAGATTCACCGTTGTATATAAGCCTCAGACACAGGTCAGAAATCCAAATTTTCGTGGTCAACAGTAACCACAATTTAAAATCAAGCAGTAGGAGCAAAGAGCTCAAGATCCATCAGCTCAACAGCAAGTCAAAACACCATTACAACAGAACTATGTCCATGGCATTGAATAAAAATATGATGAGGCTTCAATAGGACAGGAGAATCACTTTTTTACACCAGATGGCTTGCCAATTTATATCACCGAAGATGAGGAATATTCAAAAAGTCCAGTTGTACAAAAGATGAAGATTTTATATTGGCAAATGAAACCATCCTAGAAGAGGAATAAGATGAATATCAGAGAGGATACATGAATGCATTGACAACACAACAAAGGAAATACTCGTTCAGGAGTAGGGATGTACCGATCAATCCAATTCAGAAGCAAAAGGAAGCAACACCACCAAAGAATGATTCTCCAAATGTGCAGAAAAAGGGAAAGGAGCCAGCAGATCCTACTTCTAGTAAAGTTCAATCAACAAATGAGAAGTCAAATCAGCCAAGTGCAACAAAGGAGAAGACTGAAAAGAAGGACGTTCTAGTCAAAGAGGTAGAGAAAACTACATCCTTTAGCTTAGAAAATGAAATTGCTAAGTTAAAAGTGTCAATACCTTTGACTGAGTTAATGAAGAAAATAATATATAATGGTCAAGTGGCAAAGATTTTGAATATAGATCCTCTATCTGATATGGTAAATGTGGAATATGACCAACCTAAACTTATCCTTGGTCCGGCATTAGAAGGCCAATCTGAGGATAGTGATGTAGCTCATTTTTACGTCAGCCTTAGATTGCATGATTATGTTTTGCACAATGCCATGTTTGATTCAGGAGTGTCTCATAACCTCATGCCAAAGGAAATTATGGAAAAATTGGGTTTGGATATCGCCCGCAAGTACCATGACCTTTATTCCTTTGATTCTAGTAGAGTAAGATCTATTGATCTCATTAAACATTTGGTTGTAACTTTGGATCAGATTCCAACAAAAAATGTTCTTATGGATGTAGTTGTGGCCGACATTCCCCCTAGATTTGGCATGCTTCTATCTAGATCATGGGGTGCAAAACTCAAAGGGAAATTGCAGTTGGATTTCCTCTATGACACTATTCCCGTGTTTAGTCAGATGAGGAAATTATATAGGGAGAAAAAGATGAAATATATGATCACAAGCAAGGAGAAACTGTTGAATCATCCAATTAACTATGTACATACAGATTTAGAGTCGTTTGTTCTTTATTCTGATAGTGGTTTCAATGATGTAAATAGTCAATTAGTTGAAGTTGAAGATATACCCGAGATTACAGAAAATTTCAAAGCTGTACTTCATCAAGAAAAGCAAAGGATTGAAAGTACTGCTAAATAGTCAACATCCCACCAGCAGCAAGAAATTGATGGACATCAGCCAAAGGTAGAAAAGCAGGCAGAATTTCAGCAATTGGAAGAAGAAACCGGTTTGTGGAGTATGGACTTTGATGGAGCAGTAGGTAAGGAAGGTGTTGGAATTGGTATTTGGATACATAGCCCTATTTTCTCACCTAATAAAGTCCTGAGTAATGTAGGAGTTTTCTTGTACAAGTTGGCTTTTGATTGTTCTAATAATGAAGCAGAATATGAGGCACTAATTGCAGGCTTGAAAATCCTTAAGAAGTTGAAAGCAAAAAGAATTTCAATTTATGGCGACTCCAAATTGGTAATTAAGAAAGTCAAGGGAGAATAACAAGCAAAACATCCTTGAATGAGGGCCTATCATAATGTGGTTTTAGATATTTTGAGGTTGTTCCTCGTGTACAAAATGTTATTGCTGATTCCCTTGCTACAGCAGCAAGTAACTTGAAGATTCTGATGAATTCAAACAATAAGTTTGAAATTCATGTGAAATATTTCTCAACCGTCCCTGACAATCAAAGATATTGTGAGGTGTTTCATGATGACAAAGAAATTGAAGAATTTCTGTGAAATGAAGGAAAATATCAAGACACTTCTATAGATGGTGAGCATGATAATGGTGAACCAGACTTAGAAGTAAATAAGATGGAAGTGTTGCAGCTAAAAGATAATGTCATCCCTAAAGGCCTCATACCTTTAGAGGAATTATTTGATCAAGATGATGTAGCTTGGAAGCCAAGTTTAATGCTGACTAAAAAGGGAGTTGAAGATGTGAATATTGGAACAAAAAAAAATCCAAAGATGGTGAAGTTGTCAAAAGCATTGCCTCTTCAGGGAAAGACAAAGTCCATTAGTTTATTGTCTTCATTTACTGATGTATTTGCATGGGATTATTCAGATTTGAAGGAGTACAATAAAAGTATAATTCAACACATCATTCCAATCAAGCCAAACCAGAAGCCATTTCACCAAAAGTTAAGATGGATCAATCCTAAGTTGCTGCCATCAATAGAGAAGGAGGTGAACCAATTATACAAGGCTGGTATAATCGTTCCAATAAGATTTTCTGAATGGATTTCCAATTTGGTGCCCATGCGGAAGAAGACAAGTGAGATTAGATTATGCATTGATTTTAGAAATCTAAATAAAGTGTCCTTGAAAGATAATTATCCATTGCCAAAGATGGACCACATACTCCAAAGAGTGGTTGGGACATCTCGTATGTCACCGCTCGATGGATATTCTGGCTATACCCAAATTTTGGTCCATGAGGATGACAGAGACAAAACAACATTCACCACTCCCTAGGGAACTTTCCATTATGCCAAGATGACATTCAGATAAAAAATGTTGGTGCAACATTTCAATGGGCTATGGATATCACCTTTGCAAATGAGAAAGATGTATTTTTAGTAGTTTATCTAGAGGATTTGATAGTTTTTTCCAATTGAGATGATGAGCATCTTTATCATTTGAAGATTGTTTTTCAACAGTGTAGAAAGTATGGCATATCTCTTAATCCCCAAAAGAGCTTATTTTCCATGGACAAAGGGAAGCTTCTCGGTCACATCATATCCAAGGAAGGCATCCGCATTGATCCTGCTTGAGTGGAAGCTATTCAGAAAATTGATTTTCCTCGTAGTAAAAAGGAGATCCAGGCCTTCAATGGTAAGATGAACTTCTTACATTGTTTTGTGCCAAATCTAGTTGAACATTTGAGGGAAATCACAAACTTGTTGAAGAAAGATAGTGTGGTAAAGTGGACTGAAGAAGCCATCAAGTCTTTCGATTTGGTAAAGTTGGCTCTTTCTTCAACTCCAATTTTGATCAGCCCAGATTATTCCCAAGATTTCATTTTTATTTTCATTCACTTCAAAGCATACTATGGAAGCGGTCATAATGCAAAAAATAGACCAGCTTGAGAAGCCAATCGCCTTTTTCAGCAGAACAATAAGAGATGCAGCATGAAAGTATAACATTATTGAAAAGCAAGCTCTTGCCTTGGTGAAAGCTTTAAAATATTTCCGAGTATATATTTTGCATTCTCATATTCTTTCTTATGTCCGTAATGCAGCAGTCAAAGATGTTTTAGTACAGACAGATCCAGAAGGGAGACGAGGCAAATGGATCATAGCTTTGTTAGAATATGACTTGCAGATAAAGCCAACAAAGCTTACCAAGGGGCAAGGTCTAGAAAAACTAATGGCGGAGTCTAATTTGCATTCCTTGGACATGAAATTGATTGTTGTTATGTCCAAAGAAGATGAGGACAGCTCACTCATTCAAGTATTTGAAGTTTTTATCCATTCTCCTTGGTATTTAGATGTTGTATATGTGCTCCAAAATTTTTCACCATCACCAGGAATGCCTAAAAGTAAAAGTAGAACTCTGAAATTAAACGCTGCTAAATTTTGTATTATGAATAATACATTGTATTGGAAAGATCTCGTAGGTATGTTGTTGAATGGTTTGGTTGAGGAGGAAGCAAAGCAGGTCATGGATGATTTTCACAAGGGAGATTATGGAGGTCACCTATTTTGGAAAACAATGGCAAATAAAATTTTGAGAGCAAGGTACTATTGGCCTACCCTCTTTGTTGATGTTTATAAAACTGTTACAAGTTGTCACAAATATCATATTTTTTAGGGAAGGAGAAAATTACAGCCACTACCTCTCAAGCTGGTTGAAGTAAGTGCTTCGTTTCAGCAGTGGGGCCTTGATTTTATGGGAGAGATCCACCATACATCTTCAATTCAGCATAAGTGGACCTTAACAATGATAGATTATTTTACAAGATGGATTGAGGCAATCCCCACTCAGCAGGCCATAAATGTGGTAATAATTCAGTTTCTTGAAAATAACATTTTGTCACGTTTTGGTTGTCCTAACAAGCTGATTATAGATAATGCAGCAGCTTTCAAATCTAAAAGGATGATTTATTTTTGTAATAGATATCAAATTACCTTGGGGAATTCTACTGCATACTACCCGCAAGGTAATGTATTGGAGGAATCTTCAAATAAATCATTGGTTAACATCATCAAAAAGATGTTGGAAGAAAACAAAAAGAGCTGACACAAGAAGCTAGTTAATGCACTATGGGTGGATAGAGTAAGTCAGAAGAAATCAATTGGCATGTCTTCGTTCGAACTAGTATATGGTGTCGACACCATGTTCCCAACATCTCTTGCAGTCCTGGTGGTAAAACTTCTATAGGAAGCTAGCAGTGAGGAGGATCATTTTCAACGAAGGATAAACCAAATGATCCATTTACAGCAGATGAGAGAGGAGGTTTTAGAGAATACCTTCAGACTGCAAAATAGAATCAAGAAAATATATGATCGGAAGGCAAAGGCATATAAGTTTCAGATTGAGGACATAGTGTTCAAGTGGGATGCTAGAAACGAGGACAAAGGTAAGCACAGAAAGTTCGAGAATCTGTGGAAGGGACCATATAGAATTGCTACATATCATGGTCAAAATGCTTTTCCCCTCAAAGAAATGAATGGGGAAGATTGTCCACAAGTGCCAGTCAATGGTCGGCTATTGAAACGGTATTATCTTTGAGAAATGTTGTGCTGTCATAAATTGCCACTATGCATACCATTTTATTTCCTTCATTGCAAGTGTGTACTACCATCATTCATTGAGTTTGGGGCCCAAAATGAAGGCTATAAAACTAAAAGTCCAATGTCAGTTTTTGATTACTTAATCTGGATTGTTTGAGTCAGTTTTCAGTCAGCTTTCAGTCTTGTGATTAAGTCAGTTTTGAGTCAAGATATTGGTCATATGTTTGCTGAAGGTATTGATTCCATGTAGCCCAATGGAAGAGGCACTGTCTACTTTCTAGAGATTTGTAGTTCTTGGCACCTCCGAGGAGCTACCATACCCATTGGAGCCAATGTTAGTGTTAGTATCTTCATCCCTCCATTAGTGATCAAATTCTCTTTTTGCATACATTTTAGGTGTCTCATCTAATCAACTGCATTCCATTAGGTCATGGATCAACTGATGGAGCTTCATTATCAAATTTCCCTCATGGTCTTTACCTGCTAGCCTATTTTCACAAGTTCACGTCATTTACTGTCATTTTTGTCATTTACATTTGAAAAAGCCATTTTAGGGTTTTCAAGTCTCATTAGGTCTAGGGATTGCTACCATGGTCTTCAAAAGCTCAATAAGAGGTCAGCAGGCATATGAGGATGTTTAATAAGTTCATAAAAATCACAAATTTCATTGACGATTTGCTTCATAAAGGGTTTTTACCTCAAAACTTTGTTTTGAGGTGAAAACAAAGCTTTTCTATTTTCATGTACAAATTTATGTAATTTTAATGTTTCATATGTAACAAAGCATCATTTTCAGCCCTGGGTTATCTTGCCAGACTCCAGCACTCCAGCTCCTGCAAAAGAGACAAGAAAATCCAAGCATGAGTCCATCAAATGACAAAAAAGAGAGCTAAACTGCAAAACAGAGTTTTTAAAAAGCAAAGTGAAAAGAAAATGTTAGAAAGTGGTTTTTCTAAATGAAAAATTAAAGTCACTTGTATATAAAGAGATCATTTGCATAGAAGACATCATTCTATGCAAAGGAAAGAAATAACAAGAGGAAAATCGTGTTTGAGGAGAGAAAGGACAAATCACAGCAAATTTCAAGTTTTTTCCTTGGCGCGGCGCCCCTGCCAGGCGCAGTGATTTACGAAGGATTTCTAATGGGCGTAGCACACCTACCAGATGCTATGCACCTCGGCGTTGGCACAGTGCACCAATTAACCTAGTTCAAAACTCATTCAATTGATTTTCTAAAGCTCCAAATTTTGCAAATACCATCCCTTCAAGTAAGTAAACCCTCCCATTTTCCATAAAAAGTGATTTAGTCATCCTTGATGGTGTTTTGAAAGGTTAAAATTCAAACCCTAAATTGTTGCACAATTGTCTTGCAAAACTATCTAGGGTTTTGTAGGGTTTTTGTCATTCTTGTTTTTTATAATCCCTTGCACATTTTTCCATATTCCATCCCTCTACACTACATTTCCCTAATTTTCTTCCCCTTTCCCTCTCTCATTAAAACTCATCCTACCCCCTATGCCCAAACCCTAATCTTCATTCCCAAAACCCTATCACTCCCTAGTAACCCTATAGCCAGCATCAAAACCTTCCTTTTCACTTATATTTTCAGTCCACTCATCAAATCCCAAAGGAGAAAACAACAACCACCTATTCTTGAGGAAAATCTCTTCATACTCATCATTTTACACCATACATTGGCAAATATGGAAACAAATTCAGCTTATGAAAGGGATAAGGAGGCTGTGGGTGATTCTTCCCAAGAGATTCATGCACCAAGAAAATCACATAAGGGAGGAAAACACATCTGGGAGGATCCCACCACACTCACAGAGTTACTAGCTTGTCCTCTAGCAGTAACTGTTTTAAACATCAATCTTGCTACCAGTTTTGTGAGATGGTGGAGAGGGTGAAATGCCACCATGAACTTGCCAGGCTAGTTGTCCTTCATCTTCACAATCTCCAGGTCAACACAGCAAGTGTTTCCTTCACTTTGAAACATGAAACCATAGTTGCAGCAATAGGTATTCCAAATGTGGGTGAACAGTGGAACAAAGAACAGCTTATGGGCAAAGAGTATTATGAGCCTTATGTCAAGGCTAGTTATCAAAAGCAAAACAATAGGGTCTTTACTTTCAGATACCTACAGGACACTTATGCTCCACTCATGAAGCTCATTATCAAATATTTCACCTGTGAAGGGAGGTTTTCTCACTTGTACACTTACCATGTTAGATTTTTGAAGCACTTTACTAGAGTGAGGATGTTGAACCTCCCCTATTTCATATGCAGAAATATTGAGAAGATGGCTATTTTAATGCAAAGGAAACCTCCTCCTCAATAGTTTAATAGCATTTTTCATTTTTCATTGATCAAAATTGTTGTTTTGCATCAGTTGAGCTTGCTGAATATTTCATGGGATACCTTCATTTCACATGAGGTTTTCAAAGGCCATCAGGTGACCCCATCAGTATTTCAAGACGAAGGAGGGCCTCCAAATCAGCCAGAGGTTCATAAGGCTCAAGCTACAAGAGTACCAATATTTTTTACTTATGAAAAAGGCACAAAGAGACTATTTGAAGCTGCCAAACGAGTATTATCTCCACCTAAGGTGGAAGGGGTCTCATTTCCTTCACCAGACAATAGGCAAATGCTATCTTCACCCAGGGTGAAAGGGGTTTTGCCTTCTTCTTTAGCAGAGCAGGTACAACAAAGAGGAAAGAAACCATTGCATGATGAAAGGCCTTCTGGAGGCCAAGACAGAGATTTCATTTTGATTGAGGAAGAGGACACTGATTTGGGCTCACTCAAGGATGAAATCATCAAGGAGTAGGAAGCTGAGATCAAAGGCCTATCACTTAACATTGAGAGGGCCAAATGGATTATTAATTACCTTGACCAATGGAAAAAATAGCTATAGGAAAAGCAAACAATCATGGAGCTACAAAACATAAGGGAGAACCGGCAATTGGCAAATAAGAGGAAAATCAATCTAACTTCACTAGAGCAAGAAATAGAGGCCGACTAAGAATAATGGTTGGAAAGAGTCAATATCCACCTTGAGAAATTGTTGGACAAGGCCAACAAGGAGAAAAATATGTTGTGCCACATGGCTCATCATTATTTCGCCCGGAGAAAAATTTGTAAAATGAGAATAAGAAGCCTAAAAGCCAAGTTAAGGAGAGCTTTGAGGAGAAAGAAAGAGCAAGATAAGCTCAAGGCTGAAGCTTTGTTGGCCCTCCATAGCACCTAACATAGATCACTCATGAAAAATTTCAAAAAATTTGGAGAACTTTTTGGCATTTTTGAATTTTTCAAGCAAAAAAACAGGTTTTTTTGGCAAGTGCGTAGCACCATCGGCACCCGCTTTTGATAGCGACCTTTGTTTGAAGAAAACTTGGAATTTTGGGATTCATTATGAAAATTTATGCATGCTCATAAATTACTAAGAAATTTTGACAAGTTTTGGGCCTCCAAAAGGGCCAAAAACACCTCAAAAATGCCCTTTCTGCCACTCTTTGGCCACATAGGAAGAAGTCTTGGGATATTGCAATTTTGGTGGGCCAAATGGACACCAAATTCAAAAATTCCACTTGTCCTAGAAATTGGAAATATATACCTTTCCAACAATCCATCTTGGAGGAAATTTGATGAAGGGAAAGGCCTCCAAAAGCAGCTTGGAAAAAGCGCTACGCATAGGATGAAAAAGTGCCAATTTTGCTCAAAAACTCTATTTTTTCACTTAGTTTTCTTCTAGTTTGAATTTTTCTCTCTTATGGTCAAATTCATGATGTGACTTGATGTAAATTCATGTATTATGATGTAAAAATGATAAAAATTGACTTGATAAGGTAGATACATCAGTTGTAGGTGGTTTAGAGTTGAATGAATAAGTTTCCTAGGTTTTAGAGGCAAGTTGTGTCATTACCTATTTTTGTGTTCCTAGTTTAAATATTGTTGAAACCACCCTTCTTCTCATGGATTCGACCCCTTACAGATAGCACAGGTGGTTTGGAGGTCTATATCATGTGTGTTTTCAGTTATTTGTCAAGGTTGGATTCTTTTAAATGCATTGAGCACAATTATACATCACTTCTGCAGTTTGGCAAGGAAATAAACCAGGGTTTTGCAGCATTTTGTGGGATTCTTGTGGTAATGTGATTTAGCATTGTTTCCTTCTCATTTATTTAGTGATCTTATGTTTATGTGTGCCATCATCTCTTTTATTCTTCATAGCTAAATGAATCAAGTGTAAAGGGTATAATTCATTGATGTTTCAGTGCTCTGCCTTAGGGTTTATTTAGTTCTACATGTTTTCTACTGTTTGAATAGGACTCATGACACTTGCATGCCCTCTCTAGCCCCTCACTAGTCTTTAGACTCACCATTACACTCATTTCAAAGTGCTAAAACACTTGCCTACCTCGCCCCACAGAAACCTCTACAAATCTGTGTTCATTTCCCGGACCCAAAGCTACCTTCCTCATCTGATCCAGTAACCAACCATTAAAATCAATAAAATTCTTCTGAGAAAACATACCTAGCCTAAATTAGTTTTTATATCAGTCATCTCAAACCTTCCTTGATAAATTTTCATTGATATTGACAAGGGGAGAGCCCTCTCCTGACCTGGTAGGGCTAGCTACCAGGTTAAGTGTGGTTTGATGTTACCCTAGACCTACCTTCCTTTAGCCTGGGGTAGATTTAAGCCCTAACACCCCTCTCTGGGATAGTCCTATAGTGAACTAAATGTCTGAAGTCTCCAACTCTAGCTCTTGGTCACCGAAGATGAAAATTTCCTGATTTATGTCCCAAACACTAATTAGGTACCGTAGCAACTCACGTTGGGCCTGTATACCTAGTGTAAGAAAGAATTTTAGGATCCCACAGTTCCTCAAAGCCTCAAAACAATTTGGATCGGTTATTTCTTGAGTATCGATATCCTCATGCTCATGTTCTTTCTAATCTACAATATTTTCACTATTTCTTCCTGCAAAAACCATGTAATCAAGTCAATGATCATCCTTGGTCAGAAAAATTTGGGTTTCAATGGATGAATTAAGCAATAAACATGTAATTTTTTTTCTCATGGCACTAGCATGACTATTTTAAAAATAGTGGCACTGATGACACAGTTGGCAGTGTTAACTAGCCCTGATCAGCGCAACTCCGTGCCCAAAAATCGTGCTGACCGAGGGTGAATTTGTTTTGCCGAAACCTCCCCATGAAACACAAAAAATGACTTAAAACAAGGAAAAGCAATATGAAAATGGAGCTTAAGGTCTTGGCTCTTACCTGCAATTGACGGCTTGACAAGTGACCTCCCGCAATCTCCTTCAGAAGAATTAGGGCACAAGTGGGTAAAAAATCTTCACAGAAAGGTAAAAAAGGGTAAATGGTAAAAAATAATTACTTTCCCCCCATTTTATTCATTTTTTCATAAAATATTTACGGCTTTTAAGTATTTTTGACCTATTTTGCCTCAAAACTTGATAATGCCTTTACCTTTCTTGTGCAATGATAGGTGATGTATTCTCGGTGATGGTACTAGAGTCGCGTTTTAACCTTTTTCTCGACTCATAAATCTCCAATGAAAAGATCACTGAGTATTTCTCCCTTTTTGACTTGTAAAAGAGAATAAAATAGGGGGTCTGCTTTCAAGCTCTTTTTCGACACATTAAATAGGAAAATATTATGAATATCTTATCGTTTTGAACTCGTTAAAGACTGTGAAATGTCGTGTGCCCATTATTTGTTTACCCCTTTTTTGGGCTGGGATGCGCTATTTATGAAAAAGGTACTCCTTGATTGAAATGGTCAAGTGGTTCTCTCAAGGATCACTTTCTACTGTTTTGGGCTCAAGAGACACAAATGTACGAAAAGGGACCCGGTGGAGTTTTTTTTCCGTGTCTTTTTCAAACTCTCTAAACATGAAAAAGATATCGAGTTACCCCTTTTTCAAACTCATTAAAACATCAAACAACATTAGATTCGTCACCATGACGAATGTAAGCTTCTCCTTCCTAGTGCTCATTAAAATTACTAGGTCGGATTCATCTGAAGGATGAACTTACAACGCAAGAACATGCTATCCCCTTCAAGCTTGTGATGAAAAATAATTGGGGTAGCAGCAAGAAATGGTGGGGGAAAACTTGGAAATTCTATCAATTGTGTTGGCAACTCACTCTTGAACATGACACTTTCTGTTTCATGTCAGGTTGGGATATCCTCTTTTCATCATTGACCTTCCTGGGTTGGGCTGTTCATTTTTTCATTCCATTTGATCTCTACCATGTCATCATGACCACCAATCCTATGGATCCAAAAGCTACCAAACACCAGAACCATGTCATCGATATGTTCAAGGGTTAGTCTCTCTGTAGTTATATTTACTCATGATCCTCTGTATCATCTGAAATCATTTTCATCCCTTTGTCTCATGTCGATGATGTGTGATACATCATGGCCCTCCTTCGACACAGTCACTTCCTGTTGACTTCAACTCATTATACAGGAAGCGGGCCGAGAGACTCCCTTCCAGTACCTTGGAGCTTGCATGCCCTAATGGCAAGTTCTTCGCACTCAATGACAAGTTCACATCATTGGATTTCAATTGCATGTTTGACATTAGTTCCTTTATTCACATTCTATGAACTGTGCTTCCAGTACCTTGAGAGCCATTGTCATTATTGGTGGTTTCTCTCATGCTTGTTAACATTTCACATCATTGACCATTAATCAAGTGACTTCTTAGCATGTTCAACTTCAACACATTCATTCACATGTTAGGATTTGTACTTTGATTGGGTCGTTTGGAGCACAAGACCTTCGGATAAGATTACAAAAGTCCAGGTTGTGAGGGGATGTGACATGGTCATGTTGATATACGTGTCTCTTTCAGATGGATGGTTGCGACCATACCATGACTTGTTGTATGTGATCCTTCTCATTATTGGATGGTGTCAACCATACCTTAGTTTCGTTACGATCCTTTTTGCTAGGTTGTTGTGCCCATGCCTTGGATCCATTTACATGATCATTCTCTGGATGGCTGCATCCATACCACGATTCATGTATCATTATTAAGAGTTCTTAGTGATGTATATGTATCTATGCTTACTTGCAATTTTTACGATGACAGACTCTAGTTCTCCACTTCCACTTGTAAAGCATTTCACCCCTCACTGTAGCTCGACCTTCATGCTTTAGAGGGCATTTGTTACACAAAATTTTGTCACTATCCATGTACTCCCTATCTACGATCCCAGAGGACCTCTACAGTCTACCTGACATGCTTTCCTATCATGAAGAAACTCCCACTGTGTCCCTCTTCATGAGCAGAACAATTCCCTTTTGCATCATTTCCCAAAAATCTTCTGTTTATCCCAGTTTACAACACTGGCGCTAATGACTCGTGTCCTCCTCACACCAATATGCAGGGATTACAACTTTCCCTAGCATTGATCGGATCGATTGAGTCATTTGTCAGTCATGCCGATACTCTTTTGGAATTTTTTTTAAATATTCAGTTGAAGCTTCCAACTCTAGAAGCTTCCTAATGGGAGTCTAGTAAATGGTTAGGCCAAATGGAGTTGAGGAGATTAGTTTTGGCTCCTTTCACCTATTAGGATGGTACTAATCCAAGAGATAAGGCCTTCTCACATGAGAAGAGGAACCATCTCCCCTCCATTGAAGCTATATAAACCTCTCTTTTTCCCTAATACAAGCTAGCTTTTATTCATAATTAAGTTCTGGCAGAAGTTTTGATTTTGGAGTAGTCATCAAGCTACCCATAGTTTTTATATTTCTAGCTTGTGTTTAAAGGATAATTGTGAGTTTGTTTTGGTGTGAAGACTAAAGGGAAGAGCGTTGAGACTACCATTGTTGAACTTATCCATGAGATGCTAGCAGAAGTATGCAGGAACCCATATATGTGGAAGAGAACAGCAACGTCAAGGCATCGATTGTAATCTCTTCTTGAACTAATATAGATGCAACTATCGATTGATTTCCTACATAAATTTCATCTCACATATTTATGGCTTAATGTTTCTTTACTTATTAAGGAAGCCAAATGCAATTTGTCTGTTATCACAATTGTTGTTTATTGTTGTTGAATTGTTTTAGGTGTTCGAGGGAAGGAAATGAAAAATAGATGGAGCAAGGAAGCAAGATTGTCACCAAGCAGAATAGCGTTCTAAGAGGTAGGCCCTCTTATTTGAGTCTATCTTAAGGAGATCTTCCATAGATTTTTTATTTGTGGCTAGACCTACTCTCTTGCGATAGAGGAATTATTTGTGTCCACACTTAAAATTTACCCGCACCACAGTGGACTAGGAAAAATGACTTATAAATCATAGTTTTGGGACAAAAATTGGTGATGGAAAGAAAAAATTAAGGATCTAAAGATGAAAGTGGTAAAGGTTTCGTTCCCTACATATCAATATAACCCTACAATCTATCACATTCATGTATCCATTTATCATTAAAAAAAAGAGTTAACTTATGATGGAAAATATGAGTTGAATTTAAATAACATCTAATCCATGCCATAACACTAATATACTCACTAAAATAACTTTTGAGCTACATAAAACAAATGTAAAAATAGGACAACTAGCACTAATCTATTTCCAAAAAATCATAAACACAATATTTTTAGACTGTGGTTGTGAATCCTTCCACTCATTCTCCCATAATAGAGGGGATATAGAGGTTGCAACCACAGGTTTTTATAAACTAATCTCTGTTGAAATAAAAGAACCATGAACTACTTGGAATCAAGAATAAACATAAGTACAAAAAAGAGGGACCAAAGCCTCTATATTGGGCCAAACCCTAGGGCCTTAACCCTCTGAAACTAACTTAGATGCAACTTAAAATCCAACTTCTCATTATCAAAAAGTCCAGGTCTAATACATCACATCAAATTTTAAAGTAACAAGTAAAACTTGATTATTAATAGCTACACCTAGCTGAACAAAAACTTCGAATCCTAATGAGATCTTCTTATATCTTATTTATACAAAACAACAGTTGAAGTAGCTCCCTTGAAAGTAGGAGTGGTTCCCTCCTTGATCTCAAAAATGGTAGATATTTTCCCTCTTGGTCTCCACTTGGACTAGGATTCACTCAGTTTCCAATGAGTTCGAACTGGTGAGAGAGTATATTGTTATCCCAAGCCAAGTTTACGGAGTTAAGGAGGTGGACAAACCCCGTATATTCTCTCCTATTTGTCTTCATAAATCCCCTGCATAGTAATAGCCTAAAAAATGCTTCCTTTTCCTGCAATTAAACCACATTAGGCCACATACTATGAGAAATACCTTTTACTCCTCTTATTAAGCATAATATAACAAAAAATGTGAATTAATGTAAGAGAATGATATTTTCAAGGCTGAAGGATGGCATAATGTTCTTCAAAATCTACCTATTCATGCGACTCATCACCTGGAATCATTTCCCATGAGAAGAATGGTTATGTAAAGGGTTGACAAATCCTAGACATTATTATCCTTTTCCAGGAGCACATTCACTCTCTTTGCTCCTCCAAATTGCCTAGCATGTTCCCCAAGCTTGATTTGTCCAAAGCCTTTGATAAAGTCAGTTGGCATTATATCTATCATGTCCTTAAATCCATTGGCTTTCACGACATGTGGATATATTTGGTTATGAATCTTGTCTGTAAGGCTTTTTTCTCCATTAATGTTAATGACTCACCTTCCCAACCTTTTTCCTCCTTCAGAGGCACTAGGCAAGGGGACCCCCTGTCACCTTACATCTTTTTTGCTTGTAGTTGAGGGCCTTAGACGTTCTATAGAGCATGCACTCACCACTAAAAGAGTCAGTGTTCTCCTCATGGGCTCTAATCATCAACATTCAACTCACCAATAATTTTTATATGATACCCCTCTTATGGGCCAAACTTTCATTAAAGAGCGAAGATTTTTAAGGATATCCTAGACACATTTTTAGATGCCTCAAGAAGTGATATTAATAAAGGAAATTTTATATTTTCTTCTTTAATGTTCATATTTCTATTCAATTACATATCTCTTGCTACATGGGTTTTCAAAAGAACTCCTTTCCAACCAAATACCTTGACACCACTCTCACTATCAATCCTCTCAATTGTTCAGTTTGGGAAAATCTTCTCCTTAAATTTAAATCTAAGCACTCTAGCTGGACTTTTAGATCTCTCAATTTGCTGGAAATTTCAGCCTTCTTAAATTTGTTTTACAATCAATGCCTATATATCTCCTTTTAGCCTTAGTTTTCCCCAAATAATTCCTCAATCAACCCCAAAGTATTCAAAGATCCTTTCTATGGGGAGGTGCCAACCTGCAGAAAAAGTCGGCTCTTGTTGTTTTAGACAAAATCTATCTTCCTAAAGAGGTAGGAGGGTTATGTCTTTAGGATCACAAGGATTAGGTATTTAGGATCACAACATTCTCAGTAAAATATTGAGTGCAAGAACTTGGTGGCACTGGCTTAAAAATCCCTTTCTACCATGGTGCATCATGTGGGAAAATAAATATGCTCCAAATTCACCACCCCAATAATGCATACAAATAGCATGTGGTCCAAAAGTATCTCATGTATGGAATGATGGAAGTAATAATAAACCCTCATTCAAGAACATGGCTTCTGGGAAATCAAATATGGTAGAATGGCCATATTTTCGGAGGACACATGGAACCAATGCCCTAGACTTTCTTCACTTCCCATCCCTCTTCCTGTAACAACTTGTCATTTGCATCAAGGCCTTTCTATGGTGGGTCAATTTTTGGAGCATCCACTTTGCAACTCTAATGGCACTCCTGGAAGACTATCTCCCCTCTATATGCTCAGACTCATGAAGAGGAAAGATAGCTCCTAAAACGAGAATTAGCCACTCGAAATATTGTAGTAACCCTAGATTTTGGTATCCTCTGATGGGGCTATGACTCATCTAGTGTATTCAATGTAAAATGAGCCTATAAAATTATGAATAGAAATTAGCACAATGATCAAAATGTATTGTGGAAGAACCTATGGAAATTAAAGGACTGATCGAAAATAACATTTTTCTATGGTTGTTGTTGCCGAAAAATATGCTCGGATGGGAGAATCTATAGAAAAGAGGCCTTGTAGGTCCCTCTATATGAAACCTCTGCCCCGTACAACCAAAGAATACGGAACATATTTTTCTCAACTATGCTTTTACCTTTGAAGTTTGGAACAATATAAGGGATGCCTTTCATGGATTGGAACATAAACCAAGTTCCATATATCTCCCATTGAAAACTTGAATGCAATGCCTTATAGAGGCCCCATTGTAAAAAGAATATGGTAGTTAATCACATGCTTCACTCTATGGATCACTTGGAAGAAAAGGAATTCATGAATTTTCAATGATGCCAACAACAATCACAGTTTGGAATTTCATCCTTTCCTTCCTTTCTTTTAGAGATGATAAACTTGGCGCATTAGGACCACAAAGGTTAGGAATTTCCTCGAAGGGAACAAACTATTCTCCAAGCATTGGGCATTTGATAGCAAGGCCCACCCATAGAGAATCCTATACTTGATAGGAGATTTGGAAATCCTTCGTCACGCTTGCCACCTACCATAGATTTTATAAAGTTGAATTTTAGTGGAGCTTGTCGAGGAAATCCAGGCCCAACAAGCTATGGAGGTACTTTTCGTAATAGTTCAGGCCAAAGTTTAAGCATCTATGGAGATAAATGAGGCGTAATCACCAACAATGACGCATAACTCTAGGAATTGGAACATGGTTTGGAAATATCAATCAAACTTGCTTATAAATAGTTGATCATCAAGGGAGACATGTAATTCTCATTACCATTATGCAAAAAATTCAAAACAGCCAACCATTTTCAAAGTCACTAAAATTTAGCTCATCGAATCTCATATCCAAAGAGTGTTAGTACTCATGAAGAAGATTCAAGCTCCTCTCTTTTGTCATGTTTGACACATAGGCAACCAACTTGCAAGACACCTACCTAATCATGTCCATGATGCAGAGTATGCCTCATTGGAATGGAGTTGGTCCTAGGAAATTCCACTTCCTTTGAGGATATCTTGTGAGGGAATCACAATATAGGAACTCACCTAGGAATGATGAAGGAAAGCCAAATGGTTTACCACAGTGGCTCAAGATGGATGGCGATCAAAGGGTGATTCCACTAAAAATGGGGGCTTTCCTTAGTAATTGTCCCAAAGCTTTGATTTCCATCAGTCATTGCATATCTCCCTTCATGGGGCCATTATGCTACCTGAAGACCTCTACAGAAAGGATGAATCTAGACATGTACACCTTTTATGGCACAATGGTAGGGGTGTGAAAGCTCATCCACGGGCCTAGAAGTGCTATATAATGCAACCTCTTGGTTGTTATCTCAATTCAATTGGTCGTGTAATTGGTCAGCGCTGGAGGATCCATACTTTGATCACTATCATGGTACAAATATGGGTGATTTTGTTCTTCTGAACCACGATTTCTACTATTCTAAAAGTTTTAGAAAGACAGGTAGCCAAATGTTTGTTTTCAATGAAAAGTTGGTAAATCACAATGTCTGTAATATGAAGATGATAAATTTGTGCTACTGGGTTAGTTTCCTAGTTGGGCAACCAATAGCACAGGAACTTCAATTTTGTACCATGTTTTTGAAGTAATTTAATGAAAAACTTGAGAAAAAAATGCTTGAGAATTCCTCAAAAATGATATAATTACCAATCTATTGCATATCAACATATAACAATATATTTAACTTATAGACTTAAAATACACCTTTGTTGGATGATTGTGCTGGATGAGCCATTCTACAATACAGACATGTGATATGAATGTCGAGCTCCTAAATTATGCAAAAGATATTAACTCAATTGGGAAATATAATTTGACATTTTCAAAAACCACCAGGCTTTAATATTTATTGTCCTAGCTTTGTTGTTATCCACATATGCTAGGGCTTTAGACTTCAAAGAAAAAAAATGCGGCTTTTCCCTTTTGGTTCACCACCATTGAATATCCCCAATGGCCGCAAAACAAGTCTAGAAACTGTTTAGTGTAGGTTCTTCGAGTATCTTCAAAAATATATCAACTTTAGCTTGCAACCTAATAAATAGTTGGTTGAAATAGTCATGGTAAATATTAATGTGTAGCAATATAACTTTCCGAAGGTTTCAAATTACAATAGTATAAATATTGTGATTTGGAGGTAGCATTGGTGGATTATCTACATTTTGGAGACCAGAACATTGTTGACATTAAATTATAGTTAATCATGAGATGGACTCATTTTCTTAAAAAAAAAATGAATTTTATGATTCCCTGATGTTTCTTCTAATAAAATTCAAGTTTTATGAGAACAATGGAATGAAGATAAAGAGGATCATTTTGGGACTCCGCTCGATTTTTGTTGATTAACTGTATTTTAATGTCAAAGTCCCACAAGATTTTTGTTGATTACTTGTATTTTAATGTCAGCATACTTATTAACTATATGTTAATGTCGATCGTTGTGGTCTTCAAATTGTAGTTGGTATATCATTGCTACCTGCAAATTGAAATTTCATGCAAATGAAAATTGAAACTCCCACTAAAGAAAAATACTTGTGTGACAAAGTACATGCTCTTGTTCGTTTCACTTCTTTCGTAATTTATATCAAATTAAATAATGTTACAAGGTGTCAGTTTCACTTATGATTCAAATTATGAAGTTTAAAGCATGAAACGAATTTGCGTGGTAATTTACTTTTACTTAAGAAAAAATAGATAATTAACTATATTCTGAAAATATAATATATATAAATATATAGAATTGTTTCCTTAACCAAAGGCTACATTGAACATGTTTCCTTACCAAAAAGATAGGGAAGTACCAATATCATAGTTTTTCTGCATTCCAATGAGAAGAACACAACGAAACTATGAAACAATGATCCACAATTAAGCCACTCAAAAGTGAAGAAATATTTTTCCTTGTTAACAGTGGTTGAAATGGCCTCATCTCATTTGAATACAATTTTATTTTCTTTTTTAGTGGATTATGTAATTTAGGTATAACTCTTCGACAATAGAACAAAAAATTGTAATTTAGGTACAACACTTCTAGATAATATAACAAAAGACTAGCCAAAACCAAACCACTCTAGTGAAGAGATGTATATTTTTAGGAAGTTTTCCAAACCAACTTGCATTTCATCTTCTCAATTGTAAACTTTTCAATAAATTTATATAATAATTCAAACAAATGTCTACAAAGTTATCATATATAGTCTGATAAGGGCTGCACACTTTAAATTCTATACAAGTACAAAATTGTTTACAATATTTCTTAGCAAAATCCTGAATCTATTGATGTATCAACCAATGAGTACACCTATAATAGTTATGTCCTTTCCCAACATTGTGATTGTCGCACTACTTTCAAGGAGAAACAAAATCCAAAAAACTATTTCCTAAAACTTGATTGAATAATGAAAGATGAAGGATTGATCTGATCAAGGCAATTATCAAGAAATGTATCCATGCACTCAAAACATGTTTTTCTCATCTCTAGCCCATCATCAACAATGTTCTTGAAAGGACCAATATCAATTGGTCTTTTCAATTCTTGCTGCAACAAGAAACAAGAGAGTACTACATAAGCATAGGTTATCTATGATAGATCTGATGAATAAACAATCATTCAACATGATCTTACACATGTTCTAGTCCATACCTTCATATTAGCATGTTCATATAGAAGAGGTATTAATTATAGTTGAGACGCTTTATTAGGTTTTGGAATATTGTGAGTTATTGTACTCAACACTGAAAAAGTTGCACTCCTCACATGTTGAATGCAAAACATCCAAGAAATGTTAATAAAGAGACAATCAAGAAAGTGTCATCAACTTAGCCAACCAAAATGCGTCAAAATAAAAGTCAAACGATTGGATATGGACATAAATGAAACAAGTGAATTTGGACATCTAATCAAACCAAGTTTCTAAGATCCAAATGTGTTAGTTTATAATGAAATATTTTTAGAATACCATGTTGGCATATATTTTGCACCATTTCACTTAAAAACCTTATATTTGTGCCTCTATGTTTTCCAATACCAATATTTCAGATTATCACATGCTTACACTATACCTAGTGCATGAAATGTCTCATTCTTAGAAATAACATGTCAACAACTTAAAGTAAGGAACTCATTTTCTGACACTGGTTAGAAGGTAGTTGAGCATAGTTTTGGTAAGGTGCTTGTTCGAGCACCCTTATAAAATGTTAAAATAGGGGAATCATAACTCATGTGACTTATCCAAATCAATTACCTTAAAAATATTATTCCTACAATTATTCGCACCAATAGAATCGAATTACAAAACATATGCCCAAATCAACAATCCCTTTAGATAATGCAGATACATGGATCTTCATACTTCACAAGTTTGGAGAGACACAATTGGTTGTAAAAAAAAAAATTGAACCATCATGTGAAAAAAATGAGGGAATAGTTGTGGGAGATAACAAATAATGTGAACATGTCAATATTGATAGTGATTGACATCATAAGTCAAAATAATCTTGTTGTGGAAATTGTTAGCTCCTGCTGCAGCAGGTACTCATATTTCATGATTGGCATGTCACAGGCCAAATATGTTGTACTTTGCTTGCTGCAATGCTCCATATTTGCTCAAACAGTCTCCAAAGGAAGAAGGCTACTTCAAGATTTATTCAATTGCCTTCAAATTTTGTAAAGTTTTCCTGGTATCTCTACTTTTAGTTAAAGGGAGGTCCAAACAGTTTAATCTTGGTCTCCCTAGGTTTAAATTTCTTGTTTTAGAATATAGAGATTGTAAGTCTGTCCAAACAGTTTAATCTTGGCAGACTCTTAGATAGGTAGAGAAACAGAAGAGTCCAACAGTTTAATTTGGGCTCTGGAAGAAATAAGGGTAGTATGTAGATAGGAAAGCATCAAATGAAAAATGTATGATGGGTTTGCAAGTCTAAGTGCACCCCCAAGCAAAAGAAGAAAAAATGCTAGGCAAGTAGGCTGGGTAGGTAGTTCTGAGGCTGTTGAAATTGCTGATCAGTTCCAAGTTTGCAGGTATCACATCATGCAGAGCATAATCAGCAAAGATTTGTAAGCAAAAAGGCTCAAATGAGGTATAACTAACTCCCCTTCTCTGCTTTCCCCCGATTATTAACTAACATCCCCAAAAGAGGTCAGGATCTGCTTGACACCTCTTAAGTTCATCATCTTCATAACACTGGCCTGAGTAGAGATCCGCTTTACTCAAAGTTGTTCCATATCTTCTCCCGAAGTATGGTCCTTCCCCCCTGTAACAGCCTAAGTCTCCTGAAACTTAGTGCTCTTTTATCATCTCCATATTAACTTCTAACATTATTATGTAGCTCCCTATGTTTTCCCGTCCCCATATTAATATTAAGTAAATTCCCCTATGTAATATCCCTCCCCCTGGTTGAAAAATAACCATAGCAAGTCCCGGGAATTGTTTAGTTTATCAGAAACTAAACAAGAACCCCAACCTCCGAAACCACCTTCTAGATACTATGGACTCCTTCCTAAGTATAAAACTCCCCCGAAGTGATCGGACCCCTTCCGAAACTTCAAAAGCCTTTCACACCCATTTACTTATCTTTTCCCCTCATAGCCGTTTTCGCATTGCAACCTCGCCATTTCACTTTCATGCAAAACATTACCCATCCGTCCCCGCCGATGCGATATCGCGAAATCAGCGATCAGCGATCGCAAGCGCCGAGTGTTCAATCTGTTCACCCCTCAGTCTCCGCTGATGCGATATCGCATATCACATATTGGCAGTCGCAAGCGCCAAATACCCAACCCAATGATGCCCCTTTTCCCCGCCGACGCGATATCGCGATATCGCATCAGAGTCTCTTCACCACAGTCTATCCAGTACCTCACAACGTCGTGTTGTACCAGGGACCCACAGCTGACGTCATCCGCCGTACAGCCGACGCCATGCTTACGTCAGCAGCCAGAAAAGCCGAAAAAGCTTCGCGTAGGAAGAAAAGTCGCACTTCGGAGCTCCAGATCAAGAAACAGAGGCAGTTTCCGATGCACGAATAGCGTGAAGCGCTATTCGTGCATTGCTATGGGAAATAGGACATTTCGAGGAATCTTCAGGGAATCTTTTGATTGCCGAGCCCACTACGCACCGAAAAAACCCAATCGTGCCAAAGGATCCGGTTTGAAGACAGCAGCAGATCATTCATAGAGCTTAAAGTGTATCAGATCAAATCAGCAGGCTTCAAGCGTGTCAAAGAGTATTAGTCGACGGCGGAAATCATCAATGTAGCGGCAAAGTGTATCAGAGAATATCTTGAGCAGTGGCCCAAAGCAAGAGAAATTTGAATATCTTCCAGCAGATCCATAGAAGGAGAGCGAAGTCACTTGAAACTCTCAAATCATAATAATTGCACATTCAATTCGCACCAAAGCCGAACTGCAGCCCCAAAGCACATTCACTTCAGCAGCACCGCATCTAGTCCCCAAGGGCCACCTCGTCACCTGTTCCGATTCAGCTGCCCCCAGCGCAACCCAAAAAGATTTACTTGCATTTATTTCCAGCAGCATTTAGATTTTCGAAGAGTTCCAAACCTACCTGTCAAGGTCACTTGTAATGATGTCTTTCTGATATTTTGTCTATAAAAACCACCCGAAGCGATATTGTAAAGGGTTGGTTGGTTGGTAGTAGTAGTTGTTGGTCAGTCTCCTTTCTAGCAATTTCTTTGAGTAAAGACTCGCACTGTAACTGTCATATTTTTCATAATCAAAGATTGCTGAAAGCATGGATTGCGAAACAACTTGCTGTTTTCTCTTGGCCAAGGAATGATCACGGAATTCCTGTGTCTCTGCATGATCCAATAAGTGTTCTTCTCCCCTGTCTATTTTAGGTTTTATCATCTTTTCGCCTTTCTAAGCTGCAGGAAAGAAGAATAGCTTAAGATTTGTTTAAATACACCTTAAGTTCAATTTCTGCACTTTTCGATGTTTTCTGCCGTAACAGTTATGGGCTAGAATTCTTAACTGCTCTAGTTTACACTGTTTCTTTCACAAATGAGTGCATGTCTTTGGAATTCTTAACTGCTCCGGGATCCCACTCATCCACTTCTCCCCTTGGTCAGCATGATGAAATGATTCTCTTTTGCCTTTCATCCTTGACAGTCACTCCATACTTTCAGCAGCCTAAATATTGTATCCTGCGTGGCTATCCCGCTCCGTATCCCCTTGTGACCAAGAAAACGCTCACATGCCTCAATCTGTGACTCCATGCCCAATGGTTCAGAACTTATAACACTTTACTGTGCCTCTTTATTCGAGAATCCTACCTTCTTTCCAATCACAGTCAACATTCCCTTGAAGTCAGAAAGCTAGCCTAAAATCATCAACTAAGGTTGAATATAGATCAACTAAGGTTGAATCTAAAGGAGAGAGCCCTCTCTGATTGCAGGTGGGCTAGAACCCGCAATCAGAAGATTGGTTTGTGGTTACCTTGGTCGTATCCCTTATAGGAGCCTAGGGATAACCTGAGTGATAACATAATGGCGACTCCGCTGGGGAACTCCTCAGATAAATCAATGAAACCACTCTGCAGCTCTACAGTGGAAGAAACTGACTTGTAAAAGCCTCAGTCGACCTGTATCTGCGCGCACCATTGGGGATTCAAGCGTTCGGTTCATATTTAAACCCCAATGGAGGAAGTGCTCCTATTTTTGAAGGCTTTTCATGTTTAGTTCTGATCTTTGATGGTGGACAGAGATCAGGCACTTCAGAGTCCGGACATCCACCTGGCGACTCCACTTCATTTTCAATCAAAGGCTCCACTGAGGAAAGAACCAAATGTTACAGCCAAGTGCCCCATGTATTAACAACAAAAGAGAATGACCGAATCTTGGGAAGAACTTCCGATAGAAGAATCTTTAGAAAAATGCAGAGAAAGTTTATCAGAGTTTGAGCTTGATGATAGATTTTTCAGAAAGGTATTGTCAACAATAC
>APFE030975217.1:105893-117019 GCA_000404065.3 Pinus taeda | reverse complement strand
GTGTTTTCAAGTTATGTCACTGGTCACAGGTCTGTAAATGTGTCCTCCAATGTGTGACAGTGGGGGTGCGACAAGGACGGTGGCCAACGGTGACAAATTACTGCGTAACACATAGTCTGGCTTAGGGGTTACTAGGCCAGTGGCTTTACCGTGATCCATAGTTTGGTTAAGGGACCATTAGGCCATGTGTTTGTCATTTCAAAGATCCACCCCACTCAACTTTGAATCCATCAATCGAAGTATCAGAACCCATCTCATCAAGGCTACCAGGAAATGGCAAGGCTAGGCTGAATAACACTATCACACCTGGCAAAACCCATGCCGGGACAGAAAAGAACCACATGCAATACCATGCATGCCGAATCTAGCAAGGAAACTACACATGAAAATCACTACCTACAAAGAATCCTGCTATAGCTACTTGATCTTGCCTTTCCCTGCTTGATCTTTACTTCCTCTTGACTTCTTTGCATTTCTTGTTCCAATGCAAAAGTGCTCCAAGAAAACTCTAAGTGTCCAAGAGTGAGAGAGAGAGAGAGAGAATAATGAGAGAGCTCCAAAATTGCGCTGACCAAAAGGCTCCTAACTAACCCTCAGAATCATTTTTATGATAGAGATCTCTATTTTCTTCATTTTCCATTATTTTCCTTCATTTTACTCTTCACATGCAACTTGTGACATTTTACCTCCATTTTCTCCTAATTTCCATTATTTTCATAAATAAATGTGCCAAAAATTCCATTTTTCCTTTCCAAAGCCTTAGCCAATTTCCTTAGCCATAAAAAACCAAATGAACACCCCTTAGGATGTCTTTCCCAACATTCTTCTTGGAAGAAGTGTCCCATCAACCATGGTATTATTTTTTAACTTTTATTACGTGGAATTTTCACCAGGGCTGTTACATTCATTAATACTGAGGTTATCTGGTTTTGATTCATCAAATCCACTAGAAGAGATTACCTCAAAAAACAATTACACTCCTTTAATAACAACTGTTTCAGGAGAAGATCTTTTATCTTGAAAAATTGCTTGGTTTCATTGTAATGAAATCGACCAACATAGATATTTTGGAACAACCATTCAACACCTCATAAGAATGGCGTTAGAGATCCTGCTGAGAGGGTACTGGGAATGCCATAAAATAAATGTCTCATGCCACTCCAATGGAATAGAATGAAAATAAAAACTCGGTAAAAGGGCCAACCTCCAAGTTTTCAAAGAGAAAGGGAAATGACAAAAAAGGTGCTTCATAGTTTCCTTTGCCTTTCCGCAGAGAACACAGTGAGAGGGACCTTGTATATTTTTTTTTTCTTCATGCTTTCAACTGTTAGAATTTTCTCATGGACCATTTCCCAACAAAATATGTTGACCTTTGGAAGCCCATCGCTATTCTAAATCCTTTCCCATAATCTTGATGGAGGAGGGGAGGAAAGATTCTTAATAAGGAAAGCATATCCTTTCTTTACTGTGTAATTCTGATTTTTCCCTCCCAACCATATAAGTTTGTCCAATTTGTTGGTTTCTATTGGTGAAAATCCTTTCAGGTGATCTATCAATGCATGAAAATGATGTTGCAGATGAATATGACACTCTACAGTTCTCCATCCAATCCATATTACATTCTCATCCCATATGGAGATATCAGCTAGATGATTTATACCTTTCTCCTCCATCCACTTAGTAAGATCCAAAAACCCTTGATTAGATGAATTTAAATTTGTCAAGGGAGTGAAATCTTTCCATATATGGATGTGTTTCCCATTACCCAGTCTCCAACCCATATGCTCCAACATCAACAAATCGGCCAATTTTCATAGCTTCAAGATTTTTGTTCCTTTCCCCTCCCATGACTTGCCTTTAGGCCTAAGAAGCCGATTCTTGTGAAAATATTTCCTTGTAAATGCCTTTTTGCACCATTCATTGGTGTCTAGTAGAAGCATCCATAACAATTTAGCACATGGTTCTAGATTCATATAGTCAAGATCTTTGATTGCTAATCCTCCCAAATTATTTGGCAATCTTACTACTTTCCAGTGGATTAGATGGAATTTGTTTTCATTATTTTTATCTCCTTGCCATAATATTTTTTTGATTAAGCTACTCAAACTATGAGTTATGTATTTTGGTGCTAATAGTCCAGATCCAAGATACACCGACAAGGATGATAAAAATAATTTAATGAGAGTCACTCTCTTGGCTAAGTTCAACCACCATACACCCCATGATTGGATTCTTCTTTTATTTTTTTTGCATAAATGACTCCCAATCCTCACCCGAAAATTGCTTGAAGGAGATTGGGATGCCAAGATAGGAAAATTAATTACTCTCTAGATTGACTGGGAAACCTAATATTTGGGAGATTTCAAGCAGAGTGGGCCCAAGACACTTCTAGCCTATCAATTGACATTTCATTTTATTGATCACACCTCATGACATATTGAGATATGAGTCTAAAACCTTTTTAAATCTTGAAGCAAAGGCTAAGGTTTCACCGCTAAGAAAAAGGGTGTCATTAACAAACTGAGAATGATTAATTTCTCGGACATTTTTGCCAATACTTAAACTTGGGAGGGCCCCATCCAACCTTGCAACCTCAATATTCCTGCTCAATGATTTCACCATTATAATGTAGAGGAGGGGTGATAGAGGGAAGCCCTATTGAAGGCCTCTAGAGGTTGCAAAAGAGGGCGCAGGCCTACCATTAATTAAAGGGGAGATCCAAGGGGATCTAATGCATGCCTTGATCCATAATATAAAATCATTACAAAATCCTAGATTTTATAAAATGAGAAAGAGAAAGGAGTGATTCATCCAGTCAAACGCATTGGCCATGTCCAATGTTATAACCATTCCAACTTCTCCTGCTTCCTTGCTTGAACTAATTGCTTCCTGAACCAAAATTATATTTAAAGGATATGCCTTTGTGATCAGGTGCTCAAAATTAGGCTCAAAACTCATAGTGTTAGTATCTCTATAAACTTAGCTTCAGATTGAATGACACTCATGATTCCAAAGGTGTGAATGACACTCGAATTAGAGCTCGCATGAAGAAGTTAGAGCAATTCAAAATTCAGGCTTGACTTGGAAAGATGGCAGGAAAATATGATGTGGCAGGGCTCTTTAGCGAATGGGGAAGCGACAAGTGGTAGGCCACCATTGGCCTCCGCATTTCGCAAATCGCATGTCGCAGGTGGGTCAACGTTAAAAATCAGCCCTGGAAAAAGCCAGGGTGCGATGTGATAATCGCAATCGCACATCGCAACAAGGCAGGAAGAAAGGCATTAAAGAATTGGCCCAACAGTTGTGATGTGAAGATTAACCCCTGAGCAGGGAAGGGTTGCGATGAGATAATCGAAATCACAGATTGCAATCACACACCACAGAAACAGAGTCCCGCATATATAAGATCGTCGATACTCCACTGATTGCGATAATGAAAGGATCCTGAATGCGATAAGTTTATGAGTTCCGATTAATATTTGCATTGGGTCCGACATATCACAATCACACATTACCCCACCGCGTTTACAAACTGTAAGCCCACCGTTTTTTGCCGATTGCGATTTGTGATGGGACAGTCGGTGCTGATAGATTATGGACTACCGTGCGGTGAAATTTTTGCTTAGTTAGCACCTTTTGGAGCTAATTTGTAGGATCATGCTGGATTTGGAGCAATTTGTGGAGTGAATAGTGGGAAAATGAAGAGAGGTCATAACTTCTTTAGTTTTCCACCAAATTGGATGCAAAAAGAAGCTGATAGCCATTTTTGGACATTCTGGACTCATTGGAGTAGGGTGAAAAAGCATTTGAGCATTATAAAGACATATTTTTACACTTTAGAGCATAATAGAGAGGCCCAAGCTATTGGAAGCTGAACCAAGGAGACATAGCCTAGGAGGGGTGAACTCCTCCTTTATCATGTTCTTGTTGTAATGTGTTTTTGATGTTGTTCTATACATGTTTATGCTGCTGTTAAGTCTCTTATTTATGTTTAATTTCTCATAAAATTAACATAAAAACTCATTTTTCACTTGCAAATATTCATGAATCCTTAAGCAAAATGAAAGCATTTTGTTTCTAATCTGAGGAGGATCTTAACACAACAATATAGTATTATAAATCAGATAATTTTGGTATCAGAGCACTAGGGTTGCTTTGTGAAAGAAGGATTTAACTATTTGCAAGTTTATGTCATGCTTACAAGGTTAAAACTCAAAAGAGGAGAAGGGAAGCTGGTTGGAAGCCCTGAAGTTGGGTCAAGGGGAAGGAGAGCAAGGTTGCCATAATCTCTAACACTAGTTCAACCTCGAGTTGCAGTTGGGACTCCAGAGATCATGTCTCATGAAGGAGAACCTACAAACATGACAGAAGATGAGAAGACCTTCAAAATGGATTTCTTTGATATGACAGAGATGGTAAAGGTCCTCTATGAAGAGACGAATACTAGGTTGCAAGTGGAAAGTTCCAAACCTCCCAAAGGAGAAGGCTCTTTAGAAGGGGGTAATGGAAAAGGAGGCAATGGAAATGGAGACAGACCTCCACCCTCTCCACCATCTTCTTCATATTCTTCTTCAAAAGCATCTTCACCCTCTTCCACTAACACAACCCTTACTCATACTCATCATCATACTTCAAAGGGAACTGGTAAATCACCTTTTTTAAAACTTGATGTTAAACTTGAGCTACCTATGAATAATGGTGAAGTGAATGCAGAGAATCTTGATAATTGGATTCATCAGTTGGAGGTCTATTGCAGGATTTAAAACCTTCAAGAGGATGACATAAATATTTAGTTGTATTCCTTTAGAATGGAGGGTGAAGCATTGGTATGGTGGGAATCAAAGGCCAAGAGGAGATTAAAAAACACGAGAAGATCCCAATTTCTTGGAATGATTTAATTGCTGCAATCAAAATAAAATTCTACCCTCTAGCTTATATGCAGAAAGCCATCATGAATTGGTAAACTTTAGACAACTTAAAGGTCAAAATGTGCAAGATTACACCGAAGAATTTAGAAAAAGGTGTTTGATGTTAGGTGTATATTTTCAATCACAGGACGCTGTTAGCTCCTGCTGTAGCAGGTATACATTTTTCATGACTGGCATTTCACAGGCCAAATATGTTGTACTTTGCTTGCTGCAATGCTCCATATTTGCTCAAACAGTCTCCACATGAAGAAGGCTACTTCAAGATTCATTCAATTTCCTTCAAACTTTGTAAAGTTTCCTGGTATCGCTACTGTTAGTTAAAGGGAGGTCCAAACAGTTTAATCTTGGTCTCCCTAGGTTTAAATTTCATGTTTTAGAATATTGAGATTGTAAGTCTGTCCAAACAGTTTAATCTTGGCAGACTCTTAGATAGGTAGAGAAACAGAAGAGTCCAATAGTTTAATCTGGGCTTTGGAAGAAATAAGGGTAGTATGTAGATAGGAATACATCAAAAGAAAAATGTATGATGGGTTTGCAAGTCTAAGTGCACCCCCAAGCAAAAGAAGAAAAAATTCTAGGAAAGTAGGCTGGGTAGGTAGTTTTGAGGCTGTTGAATTGCTGACAAGTTCCAAGTTTGTAGGTATCATATCATGCAGAACATAATCAACAAAGTTTTGTAAGCAAAAACGCTCAAATGAGGTATAACTAACTCCCCTTCTCTGCTTTCCCCCTGATCACTAACTAACACCCCCAAAAGAGGTCAAGATCTGCTTGACACCTCTTAAGTTCATCATCTTCATCACTCCGATTGAGTAAAGATCTGCTTTACTCAAAGTTGTTCCGTATCTTCTCCTGAAGTATGGTCCTACCCCCTGCAACAGCCTAAGTTCTCCTGAAACTTAGCGCTTTCTTATCATTTCCATATTAACCACTAACGGTATTATCTAGCTCCCTATGTTTCCCATCCCCGTATTAATATTAAGTAAATTCCCCTATGTAATATCCCTTCCCTTGGTTGAGAAATAACCATAGCAAGTCCCGAGAATTGTTTAAGTTTATCAGAAACTAAACAAGAACCCAGCCCCCGAAACCACCTTCCACATACTATGGACTCCCTCCTAAGTATAAAACTCCCCCGAAGTAATCGGAGCCCTTTCGAAACTTCAAAAGCCCTTCACACCCACTTACTTACCTTTTCCCTTCAAAGCCGTTTTCGCATCGCAAATTTGCCATCTCACATTCATGCAAAACAATGACCATCCGTCCCCCGCCAATGCGACATTGCGAAATCGGTGATCGACGATCACAAACGCCGAGTGTCCACTTTGTTCACCCCTCACCCTCCGCCGATGCGATATCGCGATATCGCATATCGGCAGTCGCAAGCCCCAATGTCCAACCCAATGACCCCCCTCTTTCCACACCGACACAATATCGCGATATCGCATCAGAACCTCTTCACCAACTGTTCATCCAGTACCTCACCATGTCGCGCTGTACTAGGGACCCACTGATGACGTCATCCACCGTACAGCCGACGCAGTGCTTACGTCAGCAGCCAGAAAAGCCGAAAAAGCTTCGCGTAAGGAGAAAAGTCGCACTTCGGAGCTCCAGATCAAGAAACAGAGGCAGTTTTCGATACGCGAATAGCGCGAAGCACCGGGAAATAGGCCATTTCAAGGAATCTTCAGGGAATCTTTTGATTGACGAGCCCACTGCGCGCCGAAAAAGCCTGAAAATCACCCAAACGTGCCAAAGGATCCGGTTTGGAAACAACAGCAGATCATCCACAGAGTTTAAAGTGTATCAGATCAAATCAGCAGGCTTCAAGCGTGTCAAAGAGTATCAGTCGACGGCGGAAATCATCAATGTAGCGGCAAAGTGTATCAGAGAATATCTTGAGCAACGGCCCAAAGCAAGAGAAATTGAATATCTTCCAGCAGATCCATAGGAGGAGAGCAAAATCACTTGAAGCTCTCAAATCATAATAATTGCACATTCAATTCGCACCAAAGCCGAACTGCAGTCCCAAAGCACATTCACTTCAGCAGCACCGCATCTGGTCCCCAAAGGCCACCTCGCCACCTGTTCCGATTCAGCTGCCCCCAGCGTAGCCAAAATATTTACTTGCATTTATTTCCAGCAGCATTTAGATTTTTGAAGAGTTCTGAGCAGACCGGTCACGGTCACTTGTAATGATGCCTTTCCTGATATTTTGTCTATAAAAACCACCTGAAGCAATATTGTAAAGGGTTGGTTGGTTGGTAGTAGTAGTTGTTGGTCAGTTTCCTTTCCAGCAATTTCTCTGAGTAAAGACTCGCACTGTAACTGTCATATTTCATAATCAAAGATCGCTGAAAGCATGGATTGCGAAACAACTTGCCATTTTCTCTTGGCCAAGGAATGATCACGGAATTCCTGTGTCTCTGCATGATCCAATAAGTGTTCTTCTTCCCTGTTTATTTTATGTTTTATCATCTTTCCGCCTTTTCTAAGCTGCAGGAAAAAATAATAGCTTAATATTTGTTTAAATACACCTTAAGTTCAATTTCTGCACTTTTTGATGTTTTCTGCCGAAACAGTTATGGGCTAGAATTCTTGACTGCTCTAGTTTACCCTGTTTCTTTCGTATATGAGTGCATGTCTTTGGAATTCTTAACTGCTCCGTGATCCCACTCATCCACTTCTCCCCTTGGTCAGCATGATTAAATGATTCTCTTTTGCCTTTCATCCCTGATATTCATTCCATACTTTTAGCAGCTTGAGTATTGTATCCTGCGTGGTTATCCCGCTCCGTATCCCTTTGTGACCAAGAAAACGCTCGCATGCCTCAATCTGTGACTCCATGCCCATTGGTTCAGAACTTATAAGACCTTACTATGCCTCTTTACTCGAGGATCCTACCTTCCTTCCAATCACAGTCAACATTCCCTTGAAGTCAGAAAGCTAGCCTAAAATCATCAACTAAGGTTGATTCTAGATCAACTAAGGTTGGATCTAAAGGAGAGAGCCCTCTCCGATTGCAGGTGGGCTAGAACCTGCAATCAGAAGATTGGTTTGTGGTTACCTCGGCCGTATCCCTAATAGGAGCCTAGGGACAACCTGAGTGATAACAGAATAAACTCATCTTTGCACCCCCATTCTCCTTCACATACCCCATCCTTTGTATATCTCAGATTTGTATTCCAACCCCCATTCTCCTACACATACCTCGTCCTCTGCGTATCTCACCTCCATATTTTGACCCACATTCTCCTACATAGACCTCGTGCTCCACACATCCTTCATTTTGCACATATTCAAAATGCTATGCAACTATTGTTCCGCACAGCAAAATCTGTAAAAAAAATTAAGTAAAACAATTGTTTAAAATTTTGTCTCTACATTATAAATTCATCTCTGCACCGTCATTCTCTAGCACATGCATCATCCTCCACATAATATAAGTTTCACACAAGGAAACATGGAGACATTTCATACATTGTTTAGTGTTTCACACATAGACCAAACTTTTCATGATGCAAATTGCTACTCAATTGCCTCACTCATAGTATGCTTCACATATTCGTTTTACCATACAACACTTCTTCCTCACATGGATTAAAAGCACAGTTTAGTTAATATTGCATAATAGGAGTATCTTTTATAGTCCAACAGTTACGATAATTATTACAACAAGAGAATTTGTAGCCGAACGATTAGAGTAATAACTTGCTGGCTTTAGAAGTTGTTCTCCCTAGATACACCTTTCTAATGACCTATCGTATGCACCAAACAAAGATGATATGCCAAAGTCCTAACAATATATTTGGTAACGTGAAAGGAAAAATTAGAAGAAAAGTAATCAGTGTAAATAGTAACATTAACAAATTTCTTTCATAGCTAACATGCCTACATATAATGCATCAAAAGAAATAAGGAATCTAAGTCAATAAGTGACATCTAAGATCTGATATCACTTCATCCTTCACAGAGTAAAAGCTATGATTCTAGCCATAGTGTTAGTTTTAGAGCACCCCCACTTATGCAAAGGACCTCGTTCCCCCACACATGCTTCGTTCTCCTGCACATACTCTATCCTCCACACTGTAAAAGCTCCGCACAAGGAAACATAATAATAATAATTTGAAATTCATTCTGCCCCCTGCCTATGTAAAGGAACTACAACCGCATCAATTCTGGCATCATTGACGAGAGTAGTAACAAAACAGTATCAGAGCACTCTCGCCTATGCAAAGGACCCTCATTCTATTGCACATATTCTATCCTCCACATAGTAAAAGATCCACACAAGAAAACATAATAATATTAGTTGGAGATTTATTCAGCGCCCCCCAAGGCCTATGCAAAGAACGTTCAACCACATCAATTTTGGCATCATTGAACATAGCTCTAACATAACAGTGTCAGTGTTAGAGCACTGGCCAATAGAATGGCCACTCACAAAACTAGTTTTATTTTAATTTTAAAATAAATTGTTAGACACTGCTAAATATCGAAAATAAAATTCCCTCCACTGGGGGAATTATGTCCCATTAGAACTCCCTCAGCTAATAAAAAATTGGAAATAAGATTTTCTAAAAATTAGAAACTTATTTTTGAATTTATACAAAATTAGAAACTTATTTTTGAATTTATACAAAAATAGAAATATTAAGCATTTTCTTGAAATTTTGGTTAAAATTACAAAAACACAGTCAAATAATGGAGAGTTAATGCACTTTGACCATGAGGTGAACGTTATAGTCCCTTGAAAGACAAGAACTAATAATGATAATGCAAGAAATTATTAAAATTCGTTTTTCTAAAACATGATTAAAATGAATACATATAAAAAAAATTTATATGTAATTTCAAGTGAACAATAATTGACAATTGGTAATCTATATATATATATATATATATATATATATATATATAGTTCCTTTTATTCTCATAATGAAAATATAATAGTTAAAATCGTAAAAATCATATGAAAATTGTTGAGAATTTAACCTAAGTGAGTTATTATGACTTTCTATCAATGTATTATTGGACATCCACAACAAAAGTGGCTCTTTATATTAAGCAAAAATGTGAATGGTGAAATGAGATATCTAGTTTCTAGATCTTATGTAGAATGTCATAATACTTCTTCAAACTATCATTAATATTCTTTGGTAAGTTAGGGTGGCAGGAGGTGGAGGGATTCTCACTAATCCTGAAGGAAAAATGGTTGACTAGTATGTTTGGGGCTTGGGAAAGAAGTCCAATAAATAATTTGAAGCTTATGGCCTCTATCTAGGGCTCCTTTTGGCCCACCAAAGGGGAGTTATGAATGTCACAATTTTGGGAGGTTCCTTCCTGGTCATAAAGCAGATGCACTCCAACTCTCCTGCCTAGAACAATAAGTTAAATCAACGTCTTCAGCAAGCCCATGGAATTCTCCCTTTCTTTGCCAACTTTTAATTTTACCATATTTTAAGAACATTAAACTCTAAGGTAGATTTACAAGTTAATAAGGGTTTTCAATTGAATGAAGGGAAAATGGTTGTCAATGAAACCTAAAGTTTTTTACCCATCCATCAGTTTAATTATGGGGTTTTCCCTTATATTCCCCCACTAAAGTCTTTTATTATAACTGTGCACTTAGAATTTAACCCCTCCTCTATATCATACGCCCCCTCCATGGTCACTCTATTCACCATACCCCCCAACCGAATCCATTGGAATCTCCCCTCCAACCCCTGGCAATGCTTGAGGGCTCATGTTTCATTTCCCTTGATCTGAGGTGATATGAATATGGGCCAAGTGACGTATCCTATGATGAAGGACTTGATAAAAACGCGAGCTCTTTTGTTCGTCTCTCGCATTGCGGTTTCTCACTAGAATTTGCAAGTGTTTCCCATGCAAGATTCCTCTATGAGAAAGCCACATTTAATCCTCCTGGTTCAGATTGTTGGGTTGTGTTATATTCTTTCCACATAGTTAATAGGGGGTTTTAGGGGTACCCGTAACCCCACTTTATGGGGTCCGGGGCAGCGCCCTGGAAAATTTTGGTTTTGGACCCTATGTTAGGTTGGCGGACCCACCTATGGTTTTGTGCATGATTTTTCCACATGTTTTTTGGACCGCGATGGTTTTCGGTCCATAGTTTTGGGAATGCGATGGTTTTTCGGTCCATGGTATTGGATGCTTCCGCATGTATAAATATGTATT
>APFE030975217.1:88144-101847 GCA_000404065.3 Pinus taeda | reverse complement strand
GCATGTATAAATATGTATTGTAACATTGAAAGGAACATAATGAAAAATCAAGCTGGTAGTCTCGGTTTTGGGATCCAAAGGAAAATCTCTGTGCATATGTGTTTTATGTGTTATGCTCTCGCATTTTTATTTTTCTTTTGATTTAGAATTCATATGCAGGTAATTTCTGTACGGGGTTAAAACCTACACAGATCAGATGACTCAAATGCTCCAAGGTAAGGATGCATGAAGTGAGGGTCAATTCATGTTGCATAGTAATCATGCAGCCACCATGGGATCCTGGGGGCATGCAACCCACTCCTCTACGTCACACGAGGCTCCTGTATAGATCATTCTATATAACGTTGAGTTTTAGATTGAATTTCTTCATACCATTATAGCACAACATGATGAGCAGGAAATTTGTCAAATTTTGTCTCCTTTTGGGATGCATAGGTAGTCCCTAGATGGTCGTGGATATTTAAGAGGAATTTGTATTGGAATTGAATTGGGGTTGCTCTTCTACCCATCCCTGAATGTCATTGCATTTGATGGAGCTTTACCGATCGGTATTGGCTTGTCAGGAAACTGGTGAAGCAGTCATAATCTGGTTAGAAGTTGTTCATAGGTCCTTCATAATGGTGTCAGGTTCTTAGGGCTTTCGTTCTCCTCGGTTGGGTAGGGTGAAAAGGGACCACTCGCATGATTGGGTCAAGGTTGGGACATGCCCACCCTTAGCCACATTCTCTCCACCAAAATGTGAAAGGTGTGTTAGTGAGAATGTGGAATTGCAGGCAGACATTTTTTTCTTCTAGGTGCTTCTACAGCCACAGAGGGAGTCATCCACTTAGAATTAGGACAAGATCATGGCAAAGAAAATCCAAATTGCACGCCTAGAAGACAAGGTCAGGGCTCTCAAAAGCATGCTCAAAGATCTACAAATCCAATTTGCCAAGCAGAATCCTCTGCCATCAGAGGAAAACATGGGCATTGACCTTAAACATCCTGTTGTTCCTAAGGAATAGTCTGTGTTTTTCATGTCTGGTTTCTGATGTATCTCTCTCATCGTAGTTATGTCGAGTATACACTAGTATAATAATAGGAGTGTTGTTTAGTTTTGAAGTTTTGTTGGATATTTGGGCCTGGTTTGATAACCTGCATACATAGAACATGAAGCCCAATGTCGTAATGGAACTATAAATTCGTCGAGTACATGTCATGTACAGGTGTGAAATTAATACAAATAGTACTCTTTAGCATTAGGAAAAGAAAATGGTAAGTTGAATGTGTCATTTACATGGGTAAAATTTTTCTATGGTTCTTGCTTCATATCGATTACAAATTGAAAGCTGTACTTTAAATTTTTAATTTTGAAATGAGTATGGAATGAGATAAGTAGTTTTATAATACTTCTTCAAATTATATATATATATATATATATATATATATATATATATCCTGGTGAGTTCAATGTACCATTTTATGCGTATCTTACTTCACATCTATGGAAAATTGGGAGCTCCAATCTTCATTACTTACTTTTGTAATGAATATATATTTACAAGTCATAGCTAAAGTTTCTATTGAAATTTGGTGATATATCTATTATGTAAGAAATATTGCATAACAATAAGGATAAAAGAATATACAAACAAAAATAAAGAATAAAGTAAGAGTTGTTTGCAATTGTTATGGTTTCCATAACATAAAAAAATGAATGTACATGTCCAAATAAAAATCCACATATCATGTATTGAATGCCAAGGAATGATATGTGATAATGATATAGATTAGTAAAAATATGTGAGAAAATTTCTAAGAAAATAGTAATTGGAAATAAACATTATATATTGAGTCTAGGTCAATGCAACTAAATATAAATGAATTCCTTGTAACACCCTCACCCAACATCTACCCAAGTAACCAGCCAAGCGGGGTAAATATGTGACGAGAGGCCATTATAATGGGATTCAACCTCCTAATTCACCTTTAAGAAGTGGGATTGATGGAAACACACCACACAGACCTTCCACATCAGCAACAGAACTCCCATGAGCCATCCCAATAATGCAAGTAACCAACTCTTGAGACAAATTGAAGTTTTAGTGCATCAAACCCCTAGATGCTCCATTGATATGGACAAGGGTGCATCTGGGAGGCTTTGGTAGCTCCCACAACAAAGGAAAAGGTGTTTCTAGGGACTTTTTCCCCAGTGTTGTGCATGTGACTCTGATATTTTTTCCACTTTTTTTAGGACCGAATCCCAGGGCACTACCTAAAACTCAATGACACCTTTAGAAATGAATTTATACAATAGAACAATGATACATTTGCAAAAACATCAACAAGGTATAGATTAGACCCCTACTAGCTATGACAGGAATTTCGTCAAACATATCACAAATGTGAAATCTACAGGTCTTAACAACAGAGCTAAGCATAGGGGTCTCATACTTATTTGATATTCGTTATGAGGCATTTTTTCCTGATCACATTAGATACGTTATCATCTATTAGGCCATAGATGCATTTTTCATTCATTTATAAGTAAAAAAATGATGAGAGGCATACATCACCATTGTCATAATACATACTCATAACCAGCATAATAACAACAGAAATACCAGGGAAACAACAACCATATAATCCACATATGAACTACTATAATGCTCATGAAATAACAAGGAGAAATAACCTCATATTAATGAATGCAACGGTTTGGGACTTCTACGAAGCACCTGACCATAGATTGGTTGAACCAAATCTTTCTTTCAGCCAATCACCCCCATGTCATATTCCAAGCATGAATGTGGGACTTAAAACCAAACTCAATAAGGACTTCTTGAGGCTACACCACCTCACCCTCATAAATAGAACTAGGCTTTACCACAATCCATATCAGATCACTAGGCCATAAAATAAGCATGGATGCCTCTAGATTTCTCCACCTACACCATGAGGAATTTCCCTATCTCCTAGTCTTTAGGCTTTACCGCAACCCACACCAGATCACTAGGCCCTAACTGAGACTCCACTCTCTATATTTACCGTATATCCCTTCATTCACTGATAAGGATTCCTAGGCCTAATCAAGGGTAACCACCTCTACACTTTACCATATATCACACCATTAACTGGTCAAGGATTCTAGGCCCATCGAGGCACACAATACCTGGCTTTACCGCAACCCACAATCTATTTCAAGGGTCACTAGGCTAGTTTCTTTACCGTAATCCATAACCTAGTTTATGGATCACTAGGCCATGTGTCCTTGTTTCAGAGATCCATCTATCAGCTTTGAATCCATTCGGTAATCTAGCTCAATCAAAACATGAGAACCCCATCACACCATGGCTATCTGGAAATGACAAGACTAGGTTGAAAACATTGTCACACCTGGAAAATCCCATGCCATGACACAAAATAACCACATGCAATATCATTCATGCCAAATATAGCAAGGAACTCACACATGCAAATCAATACCTACAAAGAATTCTACTGTAGTTGCTTGATCCTGCTCTTTCTTTCTTGTTCTTTCCTTCCTCTTTCCTTCTTTTCCTTTCTCGATCCAACTCTAAAGTGCTCCAAGAAAAATCTAAGTGTCCAAGAGTGTGAGAGAGAGAATAATGAGAGAGCTCCAAAACTGAGCCGACAAAAGGTTACACTGACCAAGCCTGCCCACTGATCCTCAGAAGCCTTTTTATCAATGCGGCCTCTATTTTCTTTATTTTCCTATGACCTTTCACTTTCCTTTTCTCCTCATTTCTAGTATATTCATTAATAAATGTGCCAAAAATGCCTTTTGACTTTTCAAATCCTTTTTCATTGCCTTTGCCAATTTCCTTAACCATACTAACCAAAATGAACACCCATTAGGATGTCTTGCCCACCATTCTACTTGGGATACATGTCCCATGACCTTGGTCTTATTTTGGCCTTTATTAACTTTTACATGGAATTTTTTACCAGGGTTATTACACAAACCTCTCCCTTGGGGGAAACATCGTCCTTAATGTTCAATGACACCTATAACCAGCAAGACCGTTAAAAACAAAAGATATTTCCCATGGAGCTTTATAACATAGCTTGTTGCAGTATTTATAATGACCATATGCTAAAACATGACAAACATATCATTTACTAGATCTTTATAACATAAATCATTATTATACTTAAAATAACCACATATACACATATGCACATTTTCTAAACCAACAAATAAAAGGATATGATGCTTGCATCAACAACAAGGGAATCCAGAGGCTCACACCTCCACCCTAGAAAGTAATGTCAGGATTCACTTCCTTCCTAGGAATTATAGAATTTAGTGCCAAAGTCAAAGCTACATCTAGTGTTCAATGCTATAATCTTGCACCACTTGTCCTCTCAATGAAAAATTACCAGCTCATTGTTCTAGGGTGCACTCCCAATGTGCATCTGATTCCATCTGGAAATGCTAATGTCCAAAAAAAATCCATCCCCGACCTTCCCTTCTCTGCTACACAGTCACTCGAGCAATTATGTCACCCCTTCCATGCAGTTACTCACATCAGGCTTCATTGATAGCTCGTCAAAAAGGGTACACTTGCAATCTTATTTACTTCCCTTCATAACAAGTCAAATTAGTATCTTTGATCAAATCATTATGTATAAACATATCACATCTGGTTAGCTAAAAACAAAACCATCATAAATCAAAATCATGAATCACATGAAATCATCATAAACTAGAATCATAGATCACATATAATAATCATAAACCAAAATCATAAATCACATGCATAATAAAACTAAAATAAAATACCGATACTTATCATTTAATCAACCCTTAGCTTCTACCTTTGTCCTTATTCCGTACGCACATCGAATCTATTGTCACACTTGACAAACACCCAATGCCTTCTCCTCAACATGTTCACATACACGTAGTGTGCATCACACACATACAACCACACACGACATACAACACCATGCAATACATGCACCTACACCTGACATACCACACATACACCTACACCAAGTGTACAACACAACACTATACATACTCTTACATCTGGTGTATGGAAGAACACAATAGATACACTTGCACCTAGTGTAAAACACACCACAAATATATACACAGAGTAAAACACAATGAGTACATATGTTACGATACCATGACTACACAATTCACATACATAGTACCGCATGCCCGAAACACAACATGTACAACATGTGCACAATAACACATGTACACCCATATCATATGTACAACATGTACACAATATTACTTGTACACAACACCACCTGCACAACATGTGCACAACATCACATGTACATAACATCACCTGCAAAACACATACATAGCGCCACATATACATCGCACCACCTATACAACATTTGCATAACACTGCATGTACACAGTGCCACATGCATGACATTTACATGACACCACATGTAAAAAGCAACACATGCACGACATGTACACAACACCCTCCACACACAACACCACATGTACAACATGTACACAAAACTGCATCCACACAGCACCACATTTACAATCATGCACATAACACGATATGTACATAGTACCACTTGTACAACATGAAAAAAACACCATATGTACATAGCACTGCATATACAATATGTACATAGCATGATATTTACACAACACGGCATATCCAACATGCGCACAACACCATATGCACACAATGTCACATATCCATCATGCGCAGAGTAGAATATGTACATAACACCGCATATCCAACATGTACATAGTATCATCTATACCCAACATTGCATATGAAATATGCACACAACACCACAGGTACAATAACTGAATATAAAATATTCACAACATAAAAACAACGATATCACTACACATCCAAGACCACACTAACTCTACCAAGCAACCTTTCTTATGGCGTCTCTTCACCATCCATGCTTATCCTAGCATGTCACAAATCAAGTTGTTTTCAATCCACTGATGTATCTCTCAGTATTAGCCTATCCATAACATAAACATAGACATAGTATAATCACATAATATCAATTCATATCGACATGATACTGACCTCAGATATTTGTCATGCTACTCTTTCCACTTGATTCCTCATGAACCAGGAATCTCTTCATGCCATTCACCTGCATAAGCAAACATTCCTCCATAAGAACGATTCCTGATGACCCTGTCAGACAACAACATACATACATACATATCTATACATATAAATATTAGCATTAACAATCATGATCTTGTCAGACAACACCTGGATACATACACATATACATATAAACATTAGCATAAAAACAAGCATGATCCATTATGACCATGTCAGAAATGACATACATACATGCATACATATATAAACATTAGCATAATCATGATCACAACATCATTACCATATATCATAAGGTAAAGGTTAAGAGAACTCCCTTTATTTGTTCACAACATGCACAACATTGAGAACAATGATTCCCAACATAGCTAAGGGCTCTAACACCTCAATTCCATTAAATTTACCTTTCTTATTACCTTTCTCATGAATGGTTTTCCATCGTTCATTTATCCTAATGGACCTAACTAGCTCAACCGACTATCAAACTCTTGCCTCCAACTTCCCTTATACATACACCCACTTCGTTTGAGTCTTACATTGCCTGATGAGTTTCATTCAACTTCTCTCAAGATCCATTAGAATTCCTCTTTCCCAAAAAATTCCCAAGGCCCTTAAACATAAAAGGCAAGAACAATAAACAAATAAGAAACAAACCATGAAAACTAGTAACAATATGACAACACAAACAAAGTGGTATGGCCATATACTAGACATAAAAAACTGCAAATCAAGTGAAAACAAATCAGAAAAGAACAAAAGCACAAGACTAGCAATAGACACAATGAATCAATCCCTTGGTTCCCAAGGAAAATTCAACCCGAGCCTTCTTCAAGATTTCATGGAAACCTCTCTTGCCATACAACTCCCTACATCACACTACCATAAACATATAACTGTCAATGTATAAATAAATATAACAATATACCAGTTAGCTTAACTTATTATGCGACACACATTGCCTTGTATTTGAACACATATGTGCCAGTCTTAAGGGATTCCAATTCCCTTGATAGATCTAGCCATAACTAGACACCAACTATTATACCTGTCAAATATATGTCCATGAATATAGAACATATCCATATAGTTTGAGATAAATTAGGGTTAAGAAGAGTTCCAATATGCAAATCACTCATTTGTTTGGAATTGTGGTTTCCAAACATAGGCATAGGAATTCTCACCCAATTTGTTTATTTTACCTTTACCTTACCGCAATTGAGTCTTACTATACACTGTCACATAACCCAATGGATATTTATATAAACAAATCAACTATTACCTTGTCATGCTAATACCAAGCATGTTTCCTGTAACTGTTCACACATGTCGATCACATGTTCCAAATATCAAGGAAACATATCTATTACTTGGAAATCAACCTTCATCAAGTCTAAAAACCATGTCATAATCAAAATCAACTCCTATTCATCAATCACAATACATAATGTTATATTCAAGTACATATCAGTTGTCTCAACGCATATGTGTTAGTACGACCATCTTAAAACAAGATAATTTCTTCATGAAATCTTATAGACACATACTCATATCATGCAATTAATCAAACATTCAAACAAAATATAAATGTACCATGTTAAATAAATCATCTAGACGAATTAATAGACACCAAACAGTCAAACACCAAATAAATGACATAATCAAACAGTTAAGCGCCAAATGTACGACATAATCAAAATCATACCTTAATGTATCCCATTGGAGGCTATCTTGTCTTGAAAATCAACCTAGATTAGCACGATATAACTTCACAACATATAAACTCAACCATAAATAAGGTCATGATATCCATAACAATAACTACCTAACATGTTCATGTCATAAACTCGTAAACAATTTTCATTCATGCATAACAACCACGTATGCACTATCAGTCTAGATTAGTACAACACAATATCACAAATATGTTGACTCATACCTAAATGTCATAACCCTAACCATCTGCCTAGGCCAATCTAATTTAGCATGATATATATAACATCAAGATCTTAGTTTCAATAACCCTAATCATCAAATTAACTAATATATAACAACAACAAGTTAACATATAATATACTCATCAACAACATATAACATAATCATCAAGTTAACTAACATAAAAAAACAACAACAATGCATATAACAACAAGTTATTATCATTCATGATTATATGACCACACAAATTTACTAGCATCTACCATGCATGTAACCACAACAACAATAAAATGACAAACATGTATATAACCCTAATGCATATAACAATCCACTAACTAACATACCTGTATGCCAAATACATAATACATGTATGAGAGTATTATCTCACCTCAAATTCTGGTGTTGCAACTTCACTCTGATGGTCTGCATCTCCTACTCTATCTCAGTCAATACATTAGAATCATAACATAACAACAACATCATGATGACTTGAAATGCCTACAACAAACTCATGCACGACAACCATTCCCCTAATAATGCATGGATAACAACATATAGACATTAACATGCATAACAAATGCATATACAACTAACATGCATTCATGACTAACGCATGCCACAATAACATCATCAACTTCCACATGGTGACACAATGACAACAACGACCACCACCATGCATACACAACAAGCTAATAGTCCACAAACATAAATAACACATATGCAACTGAAATGCATGCATGAAAAATGCATTTCGCACCTCCAGTACAAGGGTTGAACCATGCTCTAATACCACTTTGTGGTATCAAATATCACATAAAGAGACCAGAAACTAGACACCACCCAAGGAGAACAAAACTTGCTCTGATACTACTTTGTAACACTCTCATCAACATCTACCTAAGTAACTAGCTAACCAGAGGAAATATGTGATGAGATGCCACTATAATTGGATTAAACCTCCTAAGTCACCTTAAGGATGTGGAATCGATCCAAACACACCACACAAACCTTCCACATCAACAACAAAACTCCCAAGAGCCATCCCAACCACCTAGGTAACAAACCCCTAAGACCAATTAAAGTTTTAGTGCATCAAACCCCTAGACGCTCCCTTGATATGGAAAATGGTGCATCTAGGAGGCTCCGAAAGCTCCCAAAGCAACGGAAAGGGTGATTATGGGGACTTTTTTCCCCAGTGTTGTTCCTACGAGTCTAGGTTTTTTTTTTACTTTTTTAGGCTCAGAGGCCAGGTCACTTCCCAAAACTCAATGACATCTTCAGAAATAAATTTACACAATAGAACAATGATACGTTTGCAAAATCATCAACAAGGACTAGAATAGACCCCTAATAGCCATGATAGCCATTTTGTCAAACATATCACAAATATGAAATCTATAGGTCTTGAAAACAGAGCTAAACATAAGGGTCTCATACTTATTTGAGATCCGCTATGAGGCATTGCTTTCTTATCACATTAGCTGCATTATCATCTATTAGGCCATAGATACATTGTTCATTCATTTACAAGTAAAAACACTATGAGATCCATACATCACCACTGTCATAATACATACTCATAACCAACATAATAACAATAGAAATACCAAGGAAACAACAACCATATAATCCACATATGAACTAGTATAATAATCATGAAATAACAAGAAGAAATAACCTCATATTAATGAATGCAATGACCACTAGGTTTGGGACTTCCACGAACCACCTGACTATAGATTGGTTGAACCAAATATTTCTTTCGGCCAATTTCCCCCGTTCCATATTCCAAGCATGAATGTGGTACTTAAAACCAAACTCAACCAGGGATTCCCGAGGCTACACCACCTTACCCTCATCAATAGGACCAAACTTTACCACAATCCATCCGAGATCACTAGGTCATAAATCTGAGACTCCACTCTATAGGATTTATCGTATATCCCTCCATTCACTGACAGGTATTCCTATGCCTAATCAAGGGCAACCACCTCTAGGCTTTACCATATATCCCACCATTAACTAGTTGAGGATTCCTAGGCCCACCAAGGCACACAATACCTAGCTTTACTGCAGCCCACCATTCAATTCATGGGTTACTAGGGCAGTGGATTTACCACAATCACAGTCTAGTTTAAGGATCACTAGGCCATGTCTTCTTTCTTTCAGAGACCCACCTCTTAGCTTCGAATCCATCTAGAAAACTAGCTCAACCAAAACATGAGAACCCCATCACACCATGGCTATCCAGAAATGGAAAGGCTATGCTGAAAACACTGTTATACCTGGAAAATCCCACGCCATGACAACAAAGAAATACAAGAAATACCATGCATGCAAAATCTAGCAAAGGAAATCACACATGCAAATCGATACCTACAAAGAATCCTACTGTAGTTTCTTGATCCTTCCTTCCTCTTGCCTTCTTTTTCTTTCTTGATCCAATTGCAAAGTGCTCCAAGAAAACTCTAAGTGTCCAAGAGTGGGAGATAAAGAATAATGAGCGAACTCCAAAACTGAATTGACAAAGGGTTACACTAACCAAGCCTTCCCACTAATCCTCAATATCCTTTTATTAATGAGGCCTTTATTATCTTCATTTTCCATTATTTTCCTCCATTTTCCTCCTCACATGCAACATGTGACCTTTCACCTTTATTTTCTCCTAATTTCCATTATTTTCATAAATAAATGTGCCAAAAATGCATTTTTCCTTTTTGTTGACACCTAATCCTTGTGATTGGGTGAATTATTGTAAATAGATAGATAGGAATATGAACAATCATCGGGAGACAAACTGAACAGTCTCTCCCTCATGTATATAATGAGGACCTACCTGATGGAATAATACAGTCAATTAATTTCTGCCTAATGGAGTTACTGCCTCGCCTGACATGGTATCAAAGCCAAATCCTTTTTTAGCTCTCATGCTCCTTGTAACTCCTCTGCCAGTCTGCCATATTCTTTTTATACAGACCTGCACATTGCAAATGCTCCTTTACCTGACATTGCGAGCACTGTCCAAGCTAGCCTTATGCGTTGATGCTATTCCTTCTTTCTCGACGTTGGAAACTGAATTCAAATTAGGGTTTGATTTCTTATATCCCTTTCAGAACTCATCTAAGAATACAAGAAAGCACTGGGAGGCCTTTTCGAGTTTTAATACTGCTCCATGTCTGAAACTTTTTTTTGTATTATTTGGCTCTCGCTGTTCAGTATTTGAAATATTTTTAGTATCTTCAGATTCAAGCTCAACCTCGAGTTGAGACAACTGCTCTCGAATTCTTCTCCATTTTGAGCTTCAAATGACGCTCAGCCTTTGTTATTTTGAATTTTCGCCGTGATCTATTTACATCTACTACGTTCAATCATTATAAGGCTTCTTCCTTTTGAATTTTCGTTGTGTATACTTGGGTGGCGATTCTGTTAAGATTTTCATTTTGCCCATCGATTAAGAGCAGAGTTGTGCTGGAACTGTCTAATTTTTCAGGTTGTTATGTCTAAATAGCACTGTGGGTTATGAATTAGTTTCAACGGATTGTATCCTTTTGAGAAGACGACAATTTAAACTTGTTTAAATTTTGGATTTATTACGAGTAATCGAGTTAAATTTTTATGGGAATAATGGACGAGGGTTGGTGCTGACATTGATATGCAGACCAAGGGTGGCGCATGTGGCTGGAAGTTCAAGCACCACACTCATCACCACGCTGAATAAGGAGGAGTGGCTCCGCAGAAATTCGGGCACAATGCTGATGCATCCAACCACTTTATAGACAATGTTTTTCTCAAACTATCGACTCTCACTGTATTTTTTGCAATATGTTTTAATACATATTAGAAAGTTGTTAGTGTATGCTGATGCACTGATTGTCTGCGCATAAAATGGAATTCAGTTAATAGTAGAGGATAATCAGAAAGTCATTAGGCTAAATGGATCATTACTTGTTGTAGTATTGGTGTGCCTAAATGTTGGTTGTACTCCATAAGAAGCATTAGAATATCTGTGCAGCTTGTTTCTTGGCTTTCATAAGAATTCAGAATATTGCTACTACAGTGTATTTTTTTTCCATCAAAAGCAAAAAAAAATTACAGAATGCATTCATTCATATCCATGGTAGGAATAGTTCTCATTGGCAAGGAGAACTATCCTGAATGGTCCCGGATGGTAAAGCACACCCTCATTTTCAATGAGTTGTGGAAAGGAGTGTGTGTCGGAGAAGGAGATAATGACCCTGTACAACCTACCTCAGACAAAGAGCTCGTTATTTGGGAAAACAAGAACAACAAATCTTATGCATTAATCACAACATCTGTAAATGAAGAGGTGAGTCACCATATTTCATTATATTCAACTGCCTTTGAAGCCTTACAAAAGCTGAAAGAACTCTATGACTCACATTCTGCACTTGAAGTTGTCCAACTCATGATTAAACTCTTCACTCTTGAACTGCAAAATTATGATCCTCTTGCTCTTTCTTCAGAAGTAAAGTCTATAATGCATGATATCAAATCCAGTAAGGTTGAATTGGATATTCCTCTTATCGCTTTTCTCAAGGCGCTTTATCCTACTTACTCCAATTATCTTGAGTCATTGTAAGCAAATGGAAATCTCAAAGATATAACCTTTGACTCTCTTGTGAAAAAGTTTGCTAAAAGAGAGAAAGCTTTTGGAAAGAAGACAGCCCCCGAATCTTCTGAAGAGACTGTCTACCTTGCTCATAAAGAAAAGCATCTTGCTCAAGATTCTATAAGAGGAAGAGGTAGACGAAGAGGAAGAGGAAGATATTTCAAAGGTAGGGGGGCAAACATTCTCAAGGAGAAAAGGAAGATTTTCACTGCATTCGTTGCAAAATAAATGGATCACATGATGCCTCTACATGTAAGCTACCATGGGACAAAATTGAGCAAAAAAGAAACCAACATAAAAGTAAAATTGATGATACAGACAAAGGTAAAGCACTTGAATCCACTCACTATGTTGAGGCACAATGTAACATTGGAGTAAATGAATATTTGTTTAATGCTTCACTTGCTTCATGGAAAAATGATTGGTTGCTTGATTCAGGAGCAACCTGCCACATTACTCATAGAAAATATTTTTTTGAAGATTTCACTGATAATGTTGATGGAGCAGTATACTTTGCAAATCAGTCAAAAATCAAGCCATCAGGGCTTGGCACAATCAGGCTTAAACTACCTGCTCTTCCAGACTTTCTTCTGCATCATGTTCTATATCTCCCATAACAGAAGAGAAACTTGTTGTCCCTGGTCCACATCCGCCAGCAAGGTCACTCCATTCATATGTTTGATGGCTAGCTTGAGGTAAGAAAAGCATTTGACCGCTCACTTGCCATGAGGGGAATAGAAGAAGAAAGACTTATCAAGCTGCAAGGAACCTCTGCTCATGCACAACATTTCTCATACAATTCTCATCATGAAGAAGGTACACTTCCATCAAGTTTATTATGGCATGCTAGATTTGGAAATTTGAACTATGACAGTCTCCGCTTGTTGAAGAAAAATGGTGTTGCTGGTTTGCCTACAATTCCTAGGAAATTTAAGCAAAGTGATGCTTGTATTCTAGGAAAGCATAGCAAATAGTGTTTTCATGATTCACATTCAAGAGCACATAGAAAACTTGAACTCATTCATTCAGATTTATGTGGTCCAATGCCTGTTCCTTCTGCA
>APFE030975217.1:29531-84950 GCA_000404065.3 Pinus taeda | reverse complement strand
TGCCATCTACCCTCTTCGATTTTCTCATTTCTTTTTTTAAATACCTTATGACTCGCACCATAGTAATTGATTCAATAAGATCAGCCCCTGTTTCACTCAACAAGATAGCATAAGGAACTGCATTTTTAATCTTGAATTTGTTTGTAATCAGAGGCTTTTGAATTTTCTTTATTTCTTTCTTTATTTTACATTTCCTTAAGTCAGTAAAGTTTAATAAAGTTATAAATGTTGATTTTAAGAACAAATTTCTAAGTTCTATTGATTTTGTAAAAAAAATATTGGATTTCAGGAGGAGAAGATGAAGAGCGCTCGGGTTTCTACTAGGTTCACATCCATTACGACTGTCATCAAGCTTCAGCCTGTCACTGAGGCTCACAACAACTATGCTTGTGGAAAGCCCTTGTCTTGGCATAAGGATATTGCAGTCATCGTAACAAAGAATGTGCGGATTATGGCAAATATTATAAGATCAGAAAATTCTATGTGATCTATTTCGACAGATCTAGCTCTAAAGAATTTTATCCTCTTCGTTGTGGATCCAGATCTTCATGTCGAGAGTCATACCAATCTGTTGTGTGATAGGGAAGAAGGACGTGCATAACTTCTTACTTACATTTTTTAGGCTTGGGAATGGGGTCACTATATTTCATAGTTGTATGATGGCTAGAATAGAGGTTTTTCGCTCCAAATATAGCCCAAATCTCAGATCTAGAACCCTGTTTGTTTCGCACAGAGGCCTAGTTTTCAGGATACAAATCTGAATCAGGAGTGTTATTATTTTTTTTGTAAAAATCCTTGATCCTTAGAGTTAGTGAAATATATGAAAGAGAAGGTTTAGTATCACTGGGCTATTTCTGCAAGATTACATAAACATGGTTTATGAAGGAAAATTGTTACAAGATGCTATCCAGTTGAGAAATTATGAAATTGAATAGGACTCTACAATTATCATAAATTTGAGGTTGTTGGGTGGTGCTCCAAGACTGAGTAATCCATCTATATCAGTCTCGTATGTTAAAGAATCTAATTACATAGTCAAGGATGTCGTAAAGGGTAAAGTCACTACACTAGAAGGACAAACCCCGAATTCATCAGCCCTATGTCCTTATCTCGTTGAACTGATGGGAAAAGAACCAAATATGTTAGTAAAGTTATTTGAAGTAAGTGATATTTTCACATTCCTCCAAGATATAGCTCTTATTTACATATTTAATGGCTTTTGGACCAAATTCAAAGATCTACATCAGTGGGTGGATTTTCACAAATTGGACAAATAAATGTGATATCTACTTGTGCTCGAAATAGTTTTTTATGGTACAGTTTGATACTTAAGAAGATTTGGATTTTTTTTCAAACGAGGGACCATGGTTTTAGAGAAGAGTGTGCCTCTTCATAATTCCATGGTTTCCAAATTTTGATACTACAACAATGGTGTTTATGAAGATGCTGATATGGGTGAGACTTCACAAGCTCCCTCTCTTTCTGGCATCACCAAGTTCTAGAAGGTATTGGGAATACATTAGAGAGGCTTCTTAAGATAAATCAAGAAATAATGGAAAAATGTATTTTTACCTTTGCCAAGATATGCATGGAAATATACCTTAGTAAAGGTCTACCAGATTGCATCCATTTGGTTCATAAAGATTTTAAGTGGACCCAATTGTTAGACTTTGAAAATACAACTTTCAGGTGTTGCATTTGTCTCCGGACAGAGCATTTGCAGAATACATGTCCACAAGCAAAAAAAAATGGGAAAGAAAAAAACCCAAAAGTAAAGGTGGTGGTAATTTCCATATCCACATCTTATAGATGATGAAGATACAAAAATGGACGAGATTCATCAAATAGAGGAAGAATAAAATCAACAAACTTTTCAAGTAGAGGAGGATGAAAAGAAGTAGAGTGGACCCTAAAGACAAGCCAGGAATGGAAATGAGTTAGTAGTGATCCAGGCTCTAGAAAATCAGCATGAGGAAACATGCAACAATCAAAGAGCGATTGGAACAAAACGACACATACATATGAGAGTTTAGAATCAGATAAAGAAGTGGTGTCAAAGTATAAAGGAGAATAAATGGCAATAGTTATTGCCAACCCAAACCCTGGGTGTTGGCAAAAAGTTTAGAAGAGAAGTAAAAAAGAGAAGCTCATTTTATTTAGGTAATTGTAATTCTGGTTTAAGTATCTTGTGCACGTTTTGAGTATACGAAGATATGTTATGTGTGCATTAAGCACCTGAAAAACATAATTTTCTTTTTTTAGAGTTCTGTGATAATTAACATGCCTAAAATGTGAATTGAGTAGTCATGAATCAGGGGCATCTAAACCATCAAAATCACATGCCTAACTTGTGAATTGAGTACGTGAGTTATAGGCATCTAAACCATCAAAATCACCCAAGGACCACACTAAGATTTGGCCACACTAGCCTTTAACATGGCTAGATTTTTTCCCACAAAATTTCGAACAAAATAGAGTGCCTTCTTAAAACATCCTATCACTATCTACTCTAAGCCTTGTGGACATATGGTGAATAATGACCATTAAAAAGTAACAAAACATAAATTTTAATAATATCTTAATTGTCAAAAACCTTTTTAACAAAATATTTTCAACTCACAATATAACAATTTCAAGTAACAACCCATCTTGATCCATGGTGGCTTACATTAATTCCTTGCACGGTAGGAATTATAGGTTTCCATCTTTAAGAGATCACAAAAATCCTATTACAAGATTTTACCAGAGTAACTTCTTTGTAACTTCTCATTAACTTATGAACAAAGAAGTATTGAATTGATGTAATAAGATTAAGCCTGCTTCATAAAACTAACATATTATCCTCTTTAGACTAAGCATATTGTTAAGATAGATATCACTATCAACTCTCACATTATGAGTTACAATTGATGATGTATTATAAAATAATTTCATAAATAAATAAGGTCTATTTAAAAAATAGAGATAGTTAATATTATAATTTATAAATTAAAGATCGATTTACAAGATAGAGATAATTAATATCAATATTCATAAATTAAAGATGATTTGAAATATAAAGATAGTTAAATCAGCCAAGGGATTGTTGGAAGGTTGGGCTAGCTTATTATTAATTTGAATAAGAAAAAGATTGAATTGCAAAAGGTGAAAAGAAGGGAACCAATGGTCCTATAAACTATTTTTAATTTTGTGAACATTAAAATACCATTTCATTTCAATGCTTTAGAGCATTGAAAGTACTTTGCTATTCATTCAAGGAATATTATTTCTTTTTTCGACTTGAATGTATTATTGACTTCCACACACCCTGATACACATAGTTCAATAATAAAAATAAAGAGTAACTCAGACTTAGGCTTAAAAAAGAACTTAGCTATATACTTAGACACACTCCTACACAATTAGGGAGTTGGGTGTCCTTTGTTTGAATAATCTATTTATTATATCCATAATAAATATATTGTTTTATGATTTATCAAATTATGTTTATTTTAATCAATTGTATCATATAAATTGGAATCTAAACATTTTGGAACAAATTTATTTGCATGCCCTTTTATATTTTTTTCTAATATAGATTAGGATTCATAGTGTATATGTGACTATATTGTATGGATGAATATTGGAAAATAAACTAACTATTGAATTTGGTATAATGATTTGAAAATTGTACATGTCTTGTTTACATTGTGTGACTTACTATGACATGTATATATTTATATATATAATAATTATGTGATAATTTTTGTTCATGCCATGCCACTCATTATATCATTATAATTTGTGATCATTTTTTTTTTTGTAGAATGTGAATTTTGATAAAGACAATGTTAAGAAACCGAGGCTAACATATTCCCATAACTTTCTATGATGTCTTTGAATGCATCACATTTCAAAATGATTTTTTTTTTTTTGCCGATTCCACTACCCCAGATGTGAAAAATGTACACACTCATTCTTCCCAAACTTCTTTAGGCTTTTTCCACCATCCTATTTCACAACGAAGTTGATGCGAGTTGGTTCTTAATTGAGTAATAAGAACCTTTTCCCTCCACAAAATGCTAGCTCTAATGAACTCTTGTCGTTGTAGATCACACATAGGGTTGAATTCCTCAATTTATTACTTCTTCTTTCTACCCAACTCTTTTCCCCATACCCATTTACAAAACTTCTCCATAACAAAATTCTTTAGCTCCTTGCAATTTGTGGGACAAACATTGAGGTAGATATTACATTTTTGCATCCATGTGTGGTTTTGTCTCATCTATGTTTTCTTTCTTTCACCATGCCTTCATTGAAGATAACATTAAGCCATCTACCTACTCCCATTTTCTCAATTCTTTTTAGATATATTATGAGCCACACCATAGAAATTTCTTTGATGGGAGTTGATCCTTTTTCACTTAACATTATCTCATAAGGTACCAAACTTTTTATTTTGAATTTGCTCATGATCAAACTTTTTTTGATTTTCTCAATTTATTTCCATTTTGAGACGAGAGTGCTGCTAGCCTACAATTACACCCATATAGCATCACTGGAAAAACTAGGAGTCCAAAAAGTACTTTAATGGTTTTTCAATCCCATAAATCTGCCTCTCTACATCTGTTTTGAAGAGAATATAATGCTTTCCACCCTCCTAAAATTCTCTTCTTTCTAAAGTCCTTCCAATTAAGTTTGTTATTGAAATCAATCCCGAGGTACTTGTACTTGTTTACTTATTCCAGAATGTTGCCTTCAAAGAAGAACGTATGTTGGATCTGCTTCCTTTTATAAGATAAAATCATTATTTTGGTCTTACTAGTATTGACTTGCATCCCCACTTCTCTACAAAAATTCTCAAGGGCACATAGGTGCATCTACAATTCATGGGTCAATTTAGAAATCAATACAAGATCATCAACATATAAAATAAGTTTCAACACAAAATCCCCCAATTAAACATCATATCCACCTTGCAGATTTAGCCACTGTTCCAGTTTATTAATATATAAACCAAAAAGAGTAGGGGATAGAGGGAAACCTAGCTTGAATTCAATGTCACCTCTAAATATTTCTGAAATAGTTGCCGAGGTTCTAATTTTGGCTTTCACCTCTTCATAAATTCAATGGAAATCAGCGCTATAATTCAAAGGAATTTCAAGTTCTTCCATTCTACGCCACAACTTATCTCTAAGGATTATGTCAAATGCCTTTTTGAAGTCAACAAAGTAGCATAATACTTATTTTTCCTCCCAAACATTTTCAATAATGCATCTCAACGTAATACCATGACCCACTGTAGAATGCTTCAGCCTAAAACCCGCCTGTCCTTTTTCCCTCTTTTCTTTTACTTCTTCCCACTTACTCATTCAATTTTCTACTATGTTGCAGAAAATATTTGCAAATCGAGGTTTGATCATAATGGTTCTATAATTGGAAGGATTATTAATGTCTCCACTTTTAAATAGGGGTATTGCTAGACTAGTTTTCCAGTCTCTTGGAAATACTTTTTGAATGATGGTGTTGAATATTTCCATGATGTGTGGTGTAAAAGTGTTCACTCCCCATTTTAGATGCTATGTTTGAAGTTCAACCAAGTCCTTTTCCTTTCTTGTTATCAACTTCTTAATTCCAATCTCCACCTCTTGTAACATGAAGAGATTTGTAGTTGTGTTGATCATGGGGGGAGGAGGCTCTGCCTCTAATTCGTTCTCATAGAGTTTCCTTACATATTAAAACCATTGATTGGTTGTAATATTATTTTTTATTTTCTTCTTCCTTGGTTGAAGTTCATGCCACAAAATATTTGGGTTATTCTTGCCTAGATATATTAACTCTTCTCACCTTGTTTGCACGAACTCATTTTTTTCATTTTTAGTATCTACTTACATAACTTTACAATCATCTTCTCCTTGCCTCCCTTTTCCAAGGTTCTCCTTTCCATTTTGCATTCCTCATAAACGCAAGCGTTTATAGGAAAACAATTTGATTATGATTTCCTATTTTTTTCTATTTTTCACTTCTCAAGTGCACTTTGAATTATATTTGTTAAATCATGATTTTTGAAGCTTTTGAAACTAGTTTTATCCTTTTCAATTAATCTCTCTAACATTGTCTTGAAGATAATACAATTTTCTTGTGTTAGAAGAAATTTTCCCCTCAATAGTGATTGTCAAGAGCATTGGATTTTCCTCTTATGATTTCCTTATTCTAACTATGATAACTTTATATAAATTGGGCTATGGTTTAATTTTAAGTCCCAAATATTCTCTCCAATATTAACTTCATCTATCTTCTATCAAGCTTTGTGAACAAATCACATAGTCAATGATGCTTGCCCCATTATACGTTTTGCAAGTGAAGTTCCCAGACCTTTTCCATCTATCTAGACCATTGCAAATAATTAAGTTGAAAACACCACAAAGTGTAAGCAACTCCTCTCCAAAATGATTGCTAACTTTTTCATCTTTTGAAAACCTCACCCATTAGGGATTCTCCTCTTTAGTGAGCCAAATAGGATTGTGATCCCCTTTGCAACAAACAATAAGAGCTTGTTAATTCCTCTTGCTTAGTTGGTCACCCAAACCAGGGTCACACATGATCATAAAAAACACCAACCAAATCTTATTTCACTAGGACAACCTCGAAGGTCACAATGCAGGAACAACAACAAAATCTTGGTAAGATCATCCGCTCATAGAAAATATAAAATATAAAATTTTAATATTATTTATATATTCATTAAATATGGATTGTGATCTATATATTTAATATTTGAAGAGATATCAATAACACCCACCAGAGGCCATACTGAAAGCATAAATATATAGTAAAAAAAAACCAACAATTTGAACAAAATAATTATCAACTAGGATATTGAAATTAAACAAATAGGAATAAACACATCTCTTTAGTAAAGAAAGAAAGTATTGTCCCACAATGCCATACCCACTATCTTAGAAAGATAATGTGTAGAACACTTATTTAATTACCCTAATTATGCGTAGTATATAGTTTCACACATAGAAGTGCACAAATAAATCGAAAACACAAATGATTTTGTTTAAGGTGTGCACATGCCCCAAGCACACTTTAATTCAAACACGCCACTTCTTACCACTTCTTCGATTCACACAAACTTGGTTTTACTAAGTGAAGTATCATAAGGTCTCTTTGTGGTATTGCTATCCTAATCGATATGGTATTGTTACTCTAATGAAGAAAGAACAACAATAGAACCCTTCAAATAAATTTCTTTTCTGCTTAGTATTTTCTTACCAATAATGTAAAGAAAAGGTATATATATATATATACTTTTTCGCTTAGTATTTGCTTATCAGTAATGTAAAATAAAAGTAATATATTATATATATATATATATATATATTATATATATAGAGAGAGAGAGAGAGAGAGAGAGAGATTAGTTCCACAAGGATATATGCTTCATTGCAAGGATATTCATTACAATTGAATGGGTTGGTTCCATCCATCCAATATAACACATATAGGTGGAACTTGGTATAGTCGAGACACTTAAAGAACAACAAACACATGAACGAAATCCATTCTTTTTGTCATAGGGATAAATATTGTTATCTAGGTAATCCATTCAGAAAACGATAGTGGTGAGTGAGTGTCCCAGCCTGCCATTCTCTAAGAAAACACACTTAAACATAAATAGTTATCAACCACAATTTAACCCATTCTTGCTTGCCCTTTTTCCCACCCATTACTGTGAAATCACCCTCTTCCATCACATCCAATAATAATATGTTATTGGTGTTGAATATGTAACTAGGTTCAGTCTTCATAAATATGAAATTTACTCTTGATTCTTGTATATTGTAAAAAGAAAGAAAAATTATTATTGTTATTTTTGTAGCATGGGTTTCATGCTTAAGATAATTTTATTTATAGGTTAAGCACCCATTGAATGCTTCTAGGATTTGTCATAGAATCAAGAAGTCAATTGAGTCATTGTCATATGAAGAAGACCCCATTGGGAATATTGTAACATGTCAAAAGATTTTTTCGTGTATTTAAAGTGTTAAAATACCCCTCAAAGACCAAGTCGGCCTCATTAGGGTATGTCTTCCTCCTTGGAAGCCTATACATAGGAGAGAACTTCACCTTCTATGGACACATACTCACTCCTTATCATCCAAGCAAATAAGAGGTAAAATAAAGGCAAGAGAATAAGGATATAAGGAATAAGGATGAAGTTTTTGGGTTTATTCTCTCTCTTTCTCTCTCACGTGCGAAGACAAGGCTAGGGCTTTGCAACTACAATGTAAAAATTGGTGGAAGAAAGTACTTTTAGCCCTATAAGGAGAGGAAACGCAAGCGAAGGAGAAAGGAATCCTTGGACGCCCTAATTTCTCTCACACACATGGAAGCAAAAACTATTGTAGGGGCCAAAAATTTCACACCTGAAGTGGAGGCCGAAATTCTGTAGCTGGGGGTCGAAATTGCGCAACTAGAAGATATTTGACTGGGTTTGAATTTCGTAGAAGAAGCACATCACCAAGAATGTATAGCTTAGTCTTGGAAGGGTATTGGTCTTGGTATAGAAGTTTTGGAATTCGTCATCCGATGAATCTATAAGAAGAGAAACGATTTGTGGGTTTTCCTCTTAATAGGAGAGGTTTTGGCCCTAGCTTTTAGCCTACATCCTATGTTATTGCGTATTATTGATATTCATGTTTTTGGTAGTTATTTGATGATAAGAAAATCATAATTATAAGTAAAGAAGCTAATAATAAAGAAAGTAAAAATACATAACAAGAAGTTATCAATTATAAGAGAAATCACCCTAATTAAAGCTCTATTAGTTTCTCAGCAATTGGAAGGATATATATATATATATATATATATATATATATGGTCCATATATGAATTCCCAACCTTTAATTCACATACTTACATTTAACAACAAGAGCCCTCACTCATATGCCAAGCTTAATGAAACCAGAAGGGTCCCTTCACATCCTCCAAATAAAGAATGCATAAGAAATATCATCTGGACATGCCCACCAACAACATCACCATATAAATAAGATAAATAACAACAAATATGATTATACTTTCCTCTTAAGGATGTTAGAAAATAGTAGCTATCTGTAATTTAAAAAAAATAAGGTTTATTTCTTTTATTAGACAACATATTAAAATTTAAGATTTTTCTCTTGATTATTTCTTTTTTCTAATTTAAAATTTTAGATATGCATAAATTTAATTGTGGATATTATCTTAGGATCATAAGGAAGAATTATATAATTATAAAGCTAGTAAAGCTTTGTCTAGTGCCTCAAAAATGTTCATGGAAATTTTTGGTCTAAAAGGAGTAATTTAAATTTTAACTATTGAAGAAGAAAAAGTGGACATAGAAAATTATATTTGGCATTTATTTTGTCGTCAGTGACATTGCTATGGGCACAAGGTGCAAAGAGAAACTAGCATGAAAATAGTTTATTTATAATAGGAATAAAATATTATGAGATTAAAGAAAGTTATTTTGCCTCTCTTTAGGACAACTCTAAATGTTCTAGTGTATTTGTTTTATTATTTCTCATGCATGTCCATTTATATGTTTGAATTTTGAATATCAGTGAGAGCAACGTTTAATGCTTCACAGGGAGATAACATATTTGATGGTCAATTAATTCAACATATTCCAAGGGCACAAGACAATAACATACTTGGGACATCAGAAACGTAAGCAAATATGTACACGAATAGACTCAAACTTGAATACTTAGGTAGTAGTGGAATATATTACTCTCTAAGCGATAAGAAATAATAGTATCGTGGAACAATTTTTTAGAACTTGTACGTTAGATTAGGAGAGAGACATCAATAGTGGTGCTACATCTTTTAAGTCACTTAATAATTCATGTTCCTAAACACTTTAAACCTCCAAAAATTTATTACATATACATTGATGTGTTACCTCGCTCTATAATATACTTTGAGGTGTGATGAATCTAAATATTACCATATCAAATGAAGTTACAAATGGTCCAAAATAACTTTTAACTAAAAACCCATAAGTGAATAGTGAATGAAAAATATATTTGAAATTATTAACTTGAATTTGATGTGACTTAGCTGATTTTTACTTTAAATTCCATAAATCAACATTAGATGTAAATGAATTTGAAAACATTGACTTCAATTTGATGTGATTTAAAATTTTAAAATATCATTTTTATCTCAAAATGTACCACAAATTTTGAATATATACTTTTAAACATATATAAACATTGATAATTATTTACATGTGATGCACTTTTATTGATGTTGAGAACTAAGCCCTTGATGGATGATGTGTGCTAGGTCTAGTCAAGTTGTACTATATTGAGATGTCCACTTAGATACAAAAGTTATGGTATATTTTTTCCATGCCAAAAATTGAAAAAAGTAGGTTTTTAATTCTTAAAATTAAGATTTTAATTGAAAGAAGCCAAATACATTTTATATGCATTATCTTTAACAATAAACATATTGCAATGTTATAACAAAAAATTGCAATTTATTTATAATGGGTTTTTTAAGAGTAGGAGTACTACACCCTTCAAATTTCACTAATAAAAATTAATCTCAAATTAATTTATGCATTATAAGGAAGTTGTATCGAAAAATTCTAGCATTTTAGTGATCTTGCTATCATGTTTACTTCTTGTTCAAAATGTGCAACAAAAACCTGATTGGATATGGTCTTCTTAGTAGCTTTACCTCTATGTGTAGTCTTGGTATGCTTAACATATTCAATAAATTTCAATGTAGCAAAGTTACTAGTTCTCAAGAGATTAGTTAGAAAATGATTAAAGGACTTATAAGGTAGTGGATTAGTAGTGTACATAAAAAAATGGATAACTATATTTGACCATAGTTTAGAATGTTTGACTATATTTAACCATGGTATTTAGGTATTTTTACCACTCAAAATAGTAGGGGTCCTAGGAGGGGATCCTATGGATAAACTACTAGGTCAAGGGGCAACAATGGAGCAATAGCCCACTATCGCCTCATCTAAAGCTCCTTACTCTTTAAGGACTTTCACTGATGGGAGGAAACCCGGTATACGGGGAATCACAAAGATGAATAGATCAGTGATAGAATAAGGAGTGATTCTTAAATCATATTCACAAGAGAGGCTCAAATACATGGCTTACTTGCTCCATAAGCAAGGATATGTGCTCTCTAGGAAGCGATAAGAGGACACTCGAGCCTAGATTTGAGGATATCTCTTGGTAATAAGTTCCATAGACGTAAGAATCCTTATGGAGGAATGGCTTCTATGTAATCCTTGTGAAACTTTACTTATAAGGTTGTGGGACAACAAACAACCCAAGTGAACCCAAGCTAGGTCAAGGGCATGGAGTTGATCACCAATTGAGGGGGAGGAGCTTAACCTGACTAGGGAAGAGAATAGGATGAAAGGACTAATTTTATTTTGAAATACAAATGCAATGGCCCAAATGAGGACACTAACCCAAAATCAACCTAGGGAAAGAAATGTCTTGTTGTTAGGGATTGCTATATCTCGAGATTCCATCGTCATTCTTTCCTCAAACTTGGAGGACCTCTTGAGAAAACCCTAGTGAAATAGTCGAAAAAAATTCAAGGTATTTGGATGGCTACAAAAAATTTCACTTGATTCCCTAGGTGACCCCCTAGGGTTAGACGTAGAATTTGGAGGAGTGAAGAAAAGAAAGATAAATTTGACCACCAAGAGGGTGCAAGGATCAGTGCCTTGGTTAGGGGGCTTAATGGAGTCAAAATACACCTAGATCAAGGAATTTCGTGAGCTAAGGAACCCTAATTAACCTTTGCTACCCTATTCAAGTGTAGTAACTAGGTAATTAGAGATTTATACTTCAAATTTGCCGAAGAGGTGAAGTTTCATGGTGTTGGCTTATTGGGGCTTGATCAAGGTTTGGAGTTGATTTAGCCAAACAAATCCTAGTACTACTAGCCCTTTCAGTAAATTAGTATGGGAGGGTGCTAGAACTAGGTTTCTGCACCCTGGAGATGTTTGATGGGTTCTGGAGGTCCATGGTTTGACCTTGCGCATACATCGCTACGTGCACTTTCCTATGCCATGCAGCCTGAGATGCTGTCTTTGTGTAGCCCTACTCAAGGACCGAACGTTGATATTACCCAAGTCCTTACTAGTATTCCGTTGTTAGTTGATTATTTTAGCCTAATTGTGTGCTTTAAGTTATATTTAACAATATAGATCATTCATATTGGTGCGCACAGTAAATAAACAATATATTTGTAATTTATATCAAACATTCATAATCCAAAAACAAATATACAAATTGATAGCAAAACTTCTATTTATTAATCTCTTCTTTAGTTATAGACTCGACTCCACCCTGCTCACTCAGCTACAAGGATCTGCGCACTCAGCTATGGACTACTAGGCCTCTATGCACTCAGCTATAGAGCCTTCTCCTACTCTACAACCCAAAGACACCCTTAGTTATTCAAACTCTTTCTCTTTCTCTCTCTTTCTTCTACTTTGCTATTAGTTATCTCATACACTTAGAGCCTCACTCTATTTATACAATCCCATGGTCCGTGGACCATGTGTAGGCCAACATTACATTACAAAACTAGGCGGACTACCCTGTGACTCTAACATACTTCTGTGCCCATAATTCAAGAAGATTTACAACACCATTCGGTCAAAACTTGGGCTTTGAGCCCCAAAACATGCCTTGGGGGGCATTCCATGCCCAACAGGGCCCCAACACAAACATCATGACTTTCCCTCAAGTCACTCTGTTGGTGCGGTTATCTCTATATGGAGTCCCTCCAACTATGCCCAAACTGTGCTGAGGTCAGCAACGCATTGAGTTGTTGCTTGATGAATCTGTTGCATCCACTATTCTGAGACCTCTGTGTCTGGGGTGCTTCTCTACATCAAGCATCCCATGTATGTGCACAAGCTTTACTTCGATGTTTTCTATGATAGTGAAAGCCTCATTGATCCAAGGCTAGACGCACGCTTTTAGAACTACCTCCTTATGTCGCTCCGCGTCCACCTGCTCCTTCAGTGCTTTAGCTTGCTACATCCTCGCAAGCCTCTGGGTGAGGACTACTATCTACACAGTTCCTCAAACATTATCATATTGTTTTTGGAGTTCTCGTGCTTCTATTTCCAAGTGCTAGATGTTGGGGTCCTCTTGCAGAGTCGTGAGGACCTCAAGTGATTGTTCCAACATAGTGGTACAGTCTTGCACTCCACCTCCGATTTGCTCCAGTCCTATTGTGATAGCACTAGTGCACTATTCTCTGACTTCCGGGGTAGTGGATGGTTGCGCCTTTAACCGCAGCTTGGCGATCTGAAGATTCAGCTCCAACTAAAACTTTGTTGTTTCTTCCCTGGCCTTGCGGACTCCTGTTGCTAACCTATGGATCCGAACTTCCACTGGTAGGTCTGCTAGGATAGCCAGCTCTAGGACGCTTCGGTAAGCGTCATCCACCACCTGCACCAATTTTTGATTTTGTGACACCAATTCATCGTGATACAAGCTGATTTGTTACATATTGATCTTTTTCTCGCTAAGGACTTGGATTGCGTGGCTCTCCCTAGCGCGCAGCTCTGCCATTATCCCATCCTACAGTAGATGAAGTGTCTCGCATGAAAGGGCATGCAGATTAAGGCCAAGGCCTTTGATCATGCTAACCAAAAATCTATCGGCCTCATTCGATGTCACTGGATCCCCCTCCAACAACACTATTGTGTTTGCCATCCATGCATGCAACATCTGCTCTGCTGCCAGGTATCTTGCTGCGAGGTGGGTTGAAAGCGTACCAACCTGATGGGTGTGCACTTGTAACTCCTGCAACTGTGCTCTGAGGGCCTCCAACACATTCTTGTGCTCCTATATAAAATATTGAAGGGCTTCATTTGTGACATCGCACACCGTCTCATCGATGTCATGTAGATCACCCCCGATTAGGGTGATCGGGTCAATGGCCAATTTTGAGGCCTTGACCTTCCTCCTTGATCCTGCTCGGTCGGCTGTGTGTGGGTGCTTCAACTGTGTGGATGCGGTCCCTAAGTCTGTGCCACAACCCCATCACCTTTAAGAACATCCTCCATAGTCAGGGCCTGTGTGACCTCACTGACGATTACCTCTTCTATTCCCAGACCATCCCTAGTTGTTGTCATTGTATCTAGGTTGTAATCTATCACTCACAAATTCAGGGGCTCAATCAATGCTCGACTCTCAATGCTCAGGGCTCTGCTCAATCGCTCAATTCGCAAATGACCAAGTGTTGTTTTCTGGGCAGCCCTTTGTGTTTTATAACACTTTTCAAATTTGAATTCAACCGTTCCCCCCAATTTTGGTTCATTAATGCTTTCTTGGCAGCAGATTTTCCCAAATCTTTCCCATAAATTATGTCTTAAATGCTTGCCACCCAGTCCATTTGGTCTTAAGTCAGGCATCCCATTGTGAATAGTGACTTCAATGGTCACTTTCTAGCCAAGTTGCGCAACAACTTAGTCCTCCGTGCGCGATCGTAGACCTTGTGACTCTCTGCTTTTGCCTGCTTCTCCCATCTCATGCAGCTCCTAGGCAGAATAGTTTATAGTCCCATGCTCCCTTCCAACTGCCTCGAGTGCTAAGAATGTCCTTTCTATGGCTAGTCAGGTGGTCACACCACTTGTGTGGGACTCCATCCTATCTTCCGTCATGGTTCTCGGAGAATCCCTACCTTCCAGTGTTGTGGTCAGCATCACATACTTCACCATTTGTAACACGATACCCTGGTCACTATGCTTAGCAATATGTGGTCCAAGACAAGGCATTGGACTAACCATTGCATGATGATAGTTCTTAACCTTGTAAGTATGATCGTGCGCACCTTGCCTTATCATCCCAGTTTTTTTGGCGAGAAACTCTCCTTTATCTCGTCCTCCAGATTTTTGACCTTTGCGTCCATCAAAGCACTTTTCTTCCTTAATCATACCCTTTCTTTTTCAAGTTAATGGAGTCTAAGGTTCCCCTGTTGGATTCCTTCCTCAAGTCCCATGCATTTTGTTTCATGCAGTGGTGTGATCCCTCTTTTCCGGGCTTCACAAACCATCATATCTATGGCTGCTACTATGCACAGTCTGGGCTTTGCATGCTCCAAAGGGATTACAACCTCTGCTTCATATTTTAGCTTCAAAATTGCCCACACGGTCATAGCTCTACACATGGTCCTATAAGCCCATAGAGCCATTGGTATGCGTAGGTCCCAGTCCGTGCATTTCACATGGAAAACTGGGTTTAGTACTTTGCACACTTTGTTAAAGACTTCCACGAGGATAATCATTGGCATGCTTGGTCTTATCATACTTCATCGTTCGCTCCATCGTCTTGTCTGCTCCTACTTGTTGGTCATGTTTCCTATCGCAAGGATGTTGTGCATTCGTGCAGGTTGCATACCATATGACTGTACCCATCTAGAGAGGTGGGCGTGTAGGTTATTTCATCCATCATACCCGGATTTCATCCGCATCTGAGGCTTTCCAAACCAGATGAGCATCATCCTTCTACATTCCTACCAATCCTCAAAATTATGCTAGTGCGTACCCCACCACCTTGTGGGCGTAGCACATAGTACCCATTTTAGCGCGTCGAAACGCTGCTATTCCGATACTTCTTTTTTAAATTTGTTCAGGAAATATTCTACCTCATTCAACCCATCATACATAGGCAGATTTCTTGCTTCCGTTTCTACACAACGTAGTGACCTTATCATCATGTTGCAGTTGAGCATGGTTACCTTGTGTAACCGGTTCTGCCATCTTTCTATCTCTTCGTCTGAATCTAAGGTACAAGAGCTTTTGTGCTCCCACAAAATCCTGCCATCCACTGTTGGATTCACCCAATCCTTCTCTCATGCAGTTATCTTGTACATACAATCTAGATCGTCATTGTTGTCACAGTCGCACACTGGCTCTATCTAGCGTGATCCTTCCACAGGGTCTAAAGGTACCACTACATGGAGTGACTTTTTCTCAAAAATCATGTTGCACTTATTTATATTTATCACTCCATTCATGTCAGTGGCCCAATCTATACCCAGTAGTGCAGGATAGGGATTTCTGTCATCAACAATCTCTATCACTTCAAAATCTGCAAGCGCGCTTGCACCTTCGATATCTACCATTATTCCTTGCAATCTTCCCATCAATAGGATCTTTTGTTGGTTCACCATTCGTAATTGAATAGGAGACCATTGCAATGTGAGCCTACCCATGTGCTCCCACGTCTACTTTGGTAGGACATTCACGTCTGATCCTAGATCCCAAATCACTTGATCCATATATTCTCTGATTTGCGCCGTCAATTGCATATCCCTTCCTATTCGCATTGTGTGCCTTTCGAGCTTCCAGACTACGCGAGGTTCTGCTGGTCCAACACACCTAGTGATGAGTTCTTGTAGTCCCTTCACAGCTTTTCTATCGTGCAACAGCTTCATGCATGTCTCTAGAAAGGTAGTGAGCATTGATGGGTCCATATTTGGTTCTAGTTTGTCTTTACTACCTGAAGTGGAGGCCTCCGTGAAGCTCTTATTAACTTACATAAATGTCTCCTTCGCGCACTACAAATCGAATTATGGTTCCTTTGTTGGAGCCTTGCAAACCCAGCCACTCTCTTTGGGCTGCTTACCTTTGTCATCTCCTGTCATGATACCACTTTGGAGAGTGATGTTTACATTCGAGTCCTCCTCGCATGGCTCAGACCTCATAATTTGCAGGTTCAGAGTTGGGGAGGTTGGAGTGTTCATTTATCGCACAACCTCACTATCAGTGTGGACTAGTCCTCCGTCTCATGATCAAACTGGGTACAATATAAACATTAAGCTCTCATTGGATATATACAATCATGGGCATAATTCCCTAGCCATTTTCAATTGTAACAAATCAATTGTCTGTGACCCCTTCCTGGTCCCATTCCACCTCGACCTCGTCCGTGCCCCTGAAATCCAGTGTGTGCCATCCATGCAATTTGATCGAGGGCTTGCGTTTCTGTCTGAACTCTATAGGTAGGAGCCTAATCCATCATTAGTTCATAACTTCTACCGGTACACTCATCATGGCCTACTAACCTGAAGAAATCACAGAACATTTGCTGGGATGCCTATGTATACTTCTGTAATAGATGGCAGTGATCTGTAGCATGATTCCCTCCTATCTGATGAATTGCACACCATATGCAGGTGTTGCGTTCAGTTCTTCTAATGCCTTTGGTATCAATGGCATCGGCCCTCCTCCTCCTAGGTAGTTTGCAAAGACTGTACAATGGTCCTTGTCATGTCCTTGGCCCTTGCATTTTATGCACCATACCTCCTCGCGTGCTTCTGGGCGAGTTGTCCCGTCTTATTTCAAACTATGCATTTCAAGGCACAAGTTTTTCAACTGCGTATGGATCTGTTGGACTCCTAGGTTAGGATCTTGTATCGAGGTCTTTTGCAGTCTCATTGCAATCTCCAAGGCCTCGGCCTGAGTGGATAGCTTCTGTTGTGAAAACAAAGTCCTTATATGCTGCATTAGTGACACTACAAACCATGCACAATGTTGCCCATCTGTCAAGGTTATGTTGGCTTCACAAATCATACACTTCAGTCTCTGATCCAACTCCCAGGGGGTCTCACCTAGAAGCATCACGATTTCCTTAAATCCGATAATCGATTGTGTCTTGGATTTTGGCCTACTAAATTCCTTGTTTAGCGCAGCTTGGATATCTATGATACCTACATTTGGTTTGCCATTGAAATGCTTAATGTACCACGTCAGTTCATGATCCTACAAAGCACTGACCAACATTGTTTTCTTTATGTTGTCATCTATGACTCCCTATGCTTCCCATACAGCCTTTACTACAAACCAAAATTGGTCCAGATCTTCAGTCCCTACTCCTCTAAACACCGACAACTTTATTTCGCTCGCCGTATTGAACTGTGGTGGTGGCGGAGGTGGTGTGGGCGAAGATGGGGGTGAAGATGGTGAAACTGGTGGTGGTGTAGGTGGGGGTGATATGCACGGAATTTGTTGTCTTATCAGACTAATCACACTTCTGGGTGAAACTTTTGTGAGCTCCTCCTCGCTTTCCCATAGAGGTGAAATCAAGGGACTAGTCTCTAATTCTTCACTACCTTCGTTTCTATAGATCCTCCCACTTCACATGGACCCAAACATCAATTTATCTGCATAACCTGTTTTTCACATAGTAGCATCTTAATCCAAGTGTTTAAAGATTTAACGTACTTACCGCACGGTCCTTTAAGGAAACGTCATTCTGCCTCGCTATAGCTGACTAAAGTATCTACCGCAAACTTGGTGATAAACCCTCCTATAATTCGATCGATCCAATGGTCCATAGCATGCACAATCTTATATTCCGATGCTTCCAGTCTACGCACCAACTCTAGAGTCCAGACAATAGGTTGTCAAGCCTACACCTTCCCTCACTGTCTGCTAGCTTCGCGATCCACTCGTACAACTTAGAGGGGAAGGATGCAAAGAAAATTTTGTGGATTTACGTATACAAGTAGTGCTCTAACCACTCTTCCTTTGATACTCACAGATTCATATTTTCTCGTGCCACGAACTCGTAAATATTTCTGTCCAAACACTCTTCAATTCCTTTCTTTGTCGGATTCTAGCGATATGACATCAGACATCTCTTATGCAGATCCTGGTCCCAGTCCCGACAACGGAACCATTTGTTGGCTTATTGGGGCAAGACCCAGTTTCAAAGTTAATTTAGCCAAAAAAAATCCTAGTACTACTGGCCCTTTTGAAAACTGTCTGTAGAGAGTGGACTGAGGTCTCACCCGAAGTAGTATGGGAGGGTGCTAGAACTAGGTTTCTGTATCCTAGAGATGTCTGATGGGTCCTGGAGGTCCACGGTTCAACCCTACACATACGTCGCTACGCGCACTTTCCTATGCCTCGCAACCTAATATGTTGCCTTCACGCAACCCTACTCGGGGGCCTAACACTGATATTACCCAAGTCCTTACTAGTATTCCACTGTTAATTGATTATTTTAGCCTACTTTCATGATTTAAGTTATACTTAACAATATAGATCATTCATACAGGTGCACACAGTAAATAAAAAATATATTTGCAATTTATATCAAACATGAATTAATCCAAAAACAAATACACAAATTGATATCAAAACTTCTCTCTATTAATCTCTTCTTTGGTTACAGAGTCAACTCCGCCCTATGCACTTAGCTCTCCTACTCTACAACCCAAAGACACCCTTAGTTACTCTGACTCTTTCTCTCTCTCTCTCTTTCTTCTAATTTTTTATTAGTTATCTTATACACTTAGAGCCTCACTCTATTTATACAATCCCATGGTCCGCAGACCATGGGTAGGCCGACATTACGTTACAAAACTAGGGCGGACTATCCTGTGACTCTAACATACTTCCATGCCTACAATTCGCGGAGCTTTACAACACCATTCGGTCAAAACTTGGGCTTTGAGCCCCAAAACATGCCTTGGGGGAGATTCCATGCTTAACACGTGGTATTTCAAGCTAAGAGGTGCCTCTGGGAATATTCACCCAATCCCTCAAAGAGAAACACATGCATTTAATTACTTATTGAAGGTCCCAAAAGAATTTCACATACATTAACCCATACAATAATAATGATAACAATATACATGCATTTAACAAGTAAGGTAAAAAAGTAGTTCTAAAATTTCACTTACATGAGAGAGAGTATATCCATTCATCAAATTTTCATTTGAAAGAAGCTCCAAAGATAATAGCAAAAATACATACATCATAGTGCATCAAGAAACTCCAAAAATTTCATCCCAACAAAAAGTGTGAAACTCTCTCAAAATATACTAATCCAATCCAAGTGATGATGAGAGAAATGAATCATCCTCTCATCTATTTATACAATCTAATAGGGGATTCAAATAGCCTAATTTGTCTAATTTAGCCCCAAATAATAAAATAATACATACTAATGACATGACTTTGACAAGACCACCAAGATAACTCAATAATATGAAGAATAACCTCTCAAGAGGGAAAAATAATGAATATGATGAGTCGTTGGGCCATTGAGGAGGCTTAATGTATTCCAAATGTGCCAAGATGAGTGAAAAGGCTCCAAATATAGTGAACAATGGGTTGGTTCCTTGTTCTCCAAAAAAGTCACATGTAATGCTCCCAAGTGGGTGTGGGGGCACAAGGACATCCTCATGGGTATCCAAGTGGATTTATAATTCCCATTAACCATTTCTAAGGACTAGGATGATGACATAAGCCATCTGTTTCTCTCCTACTATGAGACATATCTTCATCTGGACCCTAGAACATTTTCCAAGTGTATGGTGCAAGTGTGGAGCTGGCTGGGTATGGTGAACCAATTACATCATCCTCATCTATAAGGTGGGACACAAGAGATCACTAAATGATGTTAGGGATCCATGAAATGTTTTCTACTTGGTGGAGGGTCATGGCTCTCTACGCTCACATACAAGGGCCAACGTGACCCTCTATAGGGCTTAGACGTCGTATAGGGATACCAAACCCCAAATGGAGACCCACCTGCAATATTGCATAAGATCCAATGCATCCCCTCACTTTTCAGTATGACAAATCATTAGATTAATCAATTAGAAGAGCTTACAAATCATGAAAAACAAGTGGGCACTTCATAGTGGTATTCCCTTCCATAGTGGGGTTTGGCATGTACAAGTGTCTCCAAGCTCAAAAGGAGGTTAACCAAGGACCCTATTAGGTGGTTTCTACCTATAAAGGTGATGACATGTCCATGGTACATCCTTCAAATGGTAGGTGGAATATGATATAGTGATGGAATGGAATGGGGCTTGAAGGAAACTATGGGCCACATGCCATGGTACAAGGGTAACGAAGATAAGGGAAGCCCACACTTAGGTATGTGAGTGTAGGAGGGAGAAATTGTGGTACATGAGTTACCATGGCCTTTTTTTTACCACCTTTCTTCAAATCCTTTTTTGTTTTATTTATTTTTCTTTATAACTTCTCAGGGCTCCAAGGGATGAGAGTGTGATGTGTAGGATATGGCAATGGATATCCCCTTGAGGTGGGGCAATTCATTGCTCACCGAGGATTGTGACAATCATGGGTTCATTAATGATAGAGGGGGGTTCATTTAGGGTCCATAGGAACTAGGGTGATGGCCATATATAGAGGGTAGAGCTCATGTTTGGCTTTTTCCTACGTGCTAAATGTATACATCCTAACCATATTTTGCATTGTATGGTACAATTTCCTGTTGAGAGTGGCCAAATATTATTTCCCATTTATTTTTAGATGCATCAACCTCTAGCGCATCATTCTAGGCTTGACCCAAGGAATGGGAAATGGGAGGGGGTGGCTAACCCCTTGTGGAAGTAGTGGACAAATGTGGACCCATATGGGAGAAATGATGAATGGGGTTGTAATTAGCGAAGGGGAATGATATATATGGTTTTTGGGAAGCAAGACCACATAACCAAAATCATGGTTTCCCATGTAGTGCCATCCCTAAATCCTAGTGGCCAATAAAAGAGATCCCACAGGACTAGAATACAATATTAACCAACAAATGAATAGGGGAGACAAGAGTACATACCTACTCCAGTATTTTCACCTAATCCCCCCACTAATCCATGCCCAAAAGTTTCTATTAGTGTTAGTCTTTGAAGCCTTCCACTAGTGATCAATTATGCTCTTACAAAGTGGTCTTAGGGTCTCAGTCAAATTTTGTCATTTCAATGAGGTTTCAAGTAAAATTTGGTCACTAGGTATTAGGTCTAGGGTTTGTTTTCACTCCTTTCAAAGTTGTCCAAATGTTGGTCTATGTCACCATTCAACTGAGTGTACCATCATTCAGAGAGTTTTCATCATCATTTCAAGTTCCCATGGGTCATTTTACACCTTGTTCGTGCTTCAGTTGTACTTGTGGAAGGCCCATTTCCCTCTCCTAGGGTTTTGAATGTAATTTTTATTAGATGGAAAAATGATCAACAAAACTTGTGTCCTGATGTTCATACACCTTCCCCTATCCTTAATATACCTTCTTAAATTATTCCCATCACTCATATCCCTCAAACTCATCATTTTCCCACAAACCCTAGTTTATTGCTACAATTTGACAATTTTCTAGACTAGGCCCGTGTTTCGACCTTTTGGACCCCTTCCCCCCACTCAATATTTTAAATTCCACTTTCCCCTGATTCCTAACATCCCTCCCTACTTCCTAAAATTTTCTCAAGAATTTATAAGCCTCTCATCCCCTACATTTCCCTTCATTTCTACAAATCCCCTATTCCACATGTCGAGATAGGTTTTCTTCAAACTATGTTTTTGAGCAAGAAACGATGAATTTGAAAAATGTGAGAGATGTTTTTGTCCATAATTTACCCAAGAATAAGAACCTCTTTCTGTTTTTACACAGGTTTCATGGATTGGGAGAAATGTAAAAAACATCATTGGCCTCAATAGGATTAATGCACTTCTGGAGTGACATTGGGAAAATCAATATTTGACCTAGCTGGGTTGTTCAAATGACTTTCTTGATGATTGAAATGATAGCTAGATAGATATAGCTTTCCAATGGGCTATTATGAGCTCAATTTGGAGTTGAGGAAGACTTTCCAAAGTTGACTGTAATCTTTGTATTTAGGCAACCTCATTTTGCAAGTTTTGACCAGTCTTGGGAGATTTTACTTTTGACAAGGAAAATGAGCTCCAAATTGAAAAATTAAAGTTTTGTTGGAAAGTAGACTCAGTAATATTTCCAACGAGCTATCACACACCCAATTTGGACACTGGGAAGGCCTTCAAAAGTCATCTACAAAAAGATGATGTGCATCAAGGAGGCGCTGTGCATCAAAGGAGCGCTACGCATCAGATAGTTTTTGCTAGTGTTAAATTACACTGGTGCTGCACATCAGGAAGGCATTGCACATTGGGCAGGTGGCACTGCACATTGGCCAGTGAGGCTTCAAAACCAAACAAATTCACCTCAAATTCTCTCAAATGCTTCATTTTCCTTCTTAACAAGTAAGTACACTCACTTTGGAGCCTAGATAGGGTTTTTTATGTTTGGTTCAGGATTGTCAAACCCTATCTTACCTCTATACTATATTTCACATCATTGCAAAACCGCAATCTCTTGTTCCTTTTCCCAACTCCCCTAGCACCAAAACTACCCCTTGATTCTATTATCCCTTTCCCCTATTTCCCTAAGAAACCAATCCCCTTTATCAAACCCTAAGTCCCTCATCCATCAAAACCCTAGCTCCCCAATCCTTCCCTTCATTCCCCTACCTCATCTCATTACTATTGTTCCATTTACAAAATATCTTCATACTCATCTTTTGTTCCCACCTATTATCCATTCACCATATCATCACCACATTATCCCATAGAGACAAACATGGAGAGGGACAGTGACTATGATTTTGAGGAGGACACCCTAAGTGATAGCTCTAGGGAAAGGATCTTGCAGCACCTTGACAAAGGAAAAGGAAAGGTTATAGAGGAGGAGCTTGGTGATGATGTTGAGAGGGATTTTCAGCTTGAGGAGCATGATGATTATGTACCACCTCATCACACTCAGTGGCTAGAGCTAGATATATTATTGACTATCTAGAGTAAGAAAACAAGTAGCTTACCGACAAACAAGAACTCATGGAGCTGCAAATCATCAAAGAAAACTGGCAAATGTCTAAGAGGGCAAAGGGAAAGTTGACATCCATTGAAAAAGAAAATGACTGGGAATATTTGTTGGAGAAGGTGAATATGCACTTGGAGAGGTCACTAGAGAAGTCAAATAGAGAGAAAAAGATGCTCCGCCACATGGCCTACTACTACCTAACCTAGAACAAAATTTGCAAGACAAGGATAAGAAACCTAAAAGCCAAGTTAAGGAGAGCCTTAAAATCCAAAAAGGAGCAAGATAAAATTAAAATATTGGCTGAAGCTTCCTTGGCTCAGCAAAGCAATTGATAAGCTTGCCTCTTGCCAATTTTGAAGCAATTTGGAGAAGTTTTTGTCATTTCACAAATTTTAATTGCAAAACACAGGAAATTTCATCTGGTGGCGTTGTGCATTGAGATGGCTTGGAATTTTTCAAAATGGCTTGAATTTTTGGATTCCTCATGGAAAAATACTAAAACCTATAAAGTTTCATGAAGTTTGGAGGAGATCTAGGTCACCTAAAGGGCAAAAAACACCTAAAAATTGCCCTCCTTGCCACTTTTTGGACACACAGGAACTAGTCTTGGGAGAATCCACTTTTGAGGGGACAAATGACCTCCATATTATAAAATTCAAAGTGTTCCAAAATCTAGACAGATAGGGATTTCCAACAAGCTATCCTGCACCTAATTTGGACTTCAGGAAGCCTTCCAAAAGTGGCATAGAAAAAGATTTGTGCATCAGGCTCAGGGTGTTGCGCATCAGGCAAAATTTTGCCAATTTTGCTTCAAAACTCAGAATTTCACCTACTTTTCTACCAATTTGACTTTTTGTTCTCTCTTTGGTAAATTCATGATGTAATATGATGTAACTTGATGTACTATGATGTAAAAATGATGAAAAATGACTTAAGGAGGTAGATACATCAATTGGAGTTGGTTTTAGGATGAATGAATCAGTGTCCATAGTTTTAGAGGCAAGCTGTTACACTGCCTATTTTCTAGTTCCTAGTTTAGATGTTGTTGAAACAGCTCCTTGACTCATGGATTCGACCCCTGATGGATAACATAGGTGGTTTGATGCCTATATCTTGTACTTTCTTAGTCATTTGTCAAGGTTGGACTCTTGTGGATGCATTGAGCTATTTTGTACATCACTTCTGCAGTTTGGCAAGGAAATAAACCATGGTTTTGCAGCATTTTGTGGGATTCTTGTGGTAATGTGAATTACAATTGTTTTCTTCTCTTTAATTTAGTTTATCTTATGTTTATGTGTGCCATCATCTCTCTTATTCTGCATAACTAAATGAATCATGTGTAAAAGGTAGAATCCATTGGTGTTTCAGTGCTCTGCCTTATGGTTTGTTTAGTTTTACATGTTTTCTACTGTCTGAAGAGGAGTCATGACACTTGCATGCCCTCTCCAGCTCCTCACCAATATTTATATTCACCATTACACTCATTTCAAAGTGCTAAAACATTTGCCTACCTCGCCCCACAGATTCCTCTGCAAATCTGTGTTGATTTCCCAGACCTAAAGCTGCCTTCCCCATCTAATCCAGCAACCAGCTATTAAAATCAAACAAGTTCCTCTGAGAAAGCATACCTAGCCTAAAATTATTTTTTATATCAATCATCTCAAGTCTTCCTTGATATATTTTCATTGAGATTGATAAGGAGAGAGCCCTCTCCCAACCTGGTAGGGCTAGCTTCCAGGTTAAGCATGGTTTGATGTTACCCTAGACCCGCCTTTCTCAGCCTGAAGTAGATTTAGGCCCTAATAGTTTTCATGATAAGTAAAGAAAAATACTCAATCACATAATGATAATCCATACCTTCAGGTTTGGGAGGCCCACCTTCAAACATATGATCATAACAAATGGGTGAGGGACCACAAGGTTGGCTTAGGTGGCAAAGAAAATGGCACATTGCGATATCTAGTGTCTGCAAGGGGTTGTTGGTTGTTGGTTGAGGATAATCTTTGAGACATTTTTTCTCCTATGGATATCACCCACAAAGTGGTGGGTAACATTTAGCTCCAACGGGTACATGATCTCTATGGAGAATGAACAAATGTACTTGAATAGGGAAGTCATGAGAACTCCAACAATCTCTTGGTTCTGTAGACTTGTCACCTGCACATATCTCCAATCAAACACACAGGGAAGTATGGTTTTGCAACATATCATGATCGCACATGCTTATATTAGATCACTAAAATTAAATTATTAAATATAATTTCAAATGAAATTTTAATCTAAATGCATTTAATCTAGCATGAATATATCATATGATGTTAGTTCTAATGAGAAAATAAATATGTGATACATCCTATCCTAACATGCATATAATACATAGCTAGTTCTAAGTGTTATAATAAAGCCATTACGACCAACCTATCATCATATCAATATAAATATTCCTTCCTATATGATTAATCATGCAACAAATCCCACATCAAATGCAAACATGATCACATGGAGGATGATGCGGGTGGTAGGTGGGAAAATATGATATCCATTTTACATAAAAGGAACCCCTAGAAGGAAAATAAGCCAATATAGAAGTGTGAAGCCTTCCTTCTAATAATAGGATGGAAGAATGAATGACTGGACTCAAGAACTCCCTATCACAATCCTCTTTCATGGATGCCACAATGTTATGATGGGAAGGAAAAGGGTACTCAGAATATGGTATGGAACAACATATTGTTTTCTAACAATCATATTCACAATCCCAAGATTATGAGGGGGAAGGATGAATACATATAATGGATGGTTCTTCCTTAACATCATACGTCGGAGGGGAAGAGGGATCATCAATGATGGTGACAATGTGGGAATGGGAAAGGTGAGGGCTCGTGGGTAATGCAACTATGCTATTGGGATACTAGAGATGGAATAGGAAAACAAGGCCTTTGTTAGTGTCATCATCGGTGACATAAATGAGGCTCGCCTTTTTCAATAAACCTTCTTCATGTGAGGGAAAACCATAATCTTCCCTTTCGATGGTGTGAGTAGGGATGTCATTATGAGTAATGTCCCAGAGAAAAGGAGAATCAATTTCAACCTCATTTTCCATATCAGTGTCATAAATAGTATCATTGTCAAAATGAAGGTTTCATACATCCCATATTCCCTCATTACTGCACAAGAAATTAGAAATATCATCTTCACGAGAAGCTACAATACTCATATTTTCAAACCCTCTTTCTTGAATGAATGCCCCTTCTTCATGTTGTTCATATTTATGGACTTCAATGGGATTTTTACTCATGCCATGGACATTCTCAATCCTTAAATATGCATCTTGAAGGTATTCTATAACATTGTGGCCATCATGATGTTGTTTAGATGGATTCCATTCTTCCACATATTCTTTACTTTCATGATGGTCCTCCACATTTGATTTTTCCTCAAGGTCACCCTAACCATCCAAGTGATTAAATTCTATGGGCCTTTGTGGTTGATTATAATATTTTTCATTGATAAGGTCAGTCAAAATGTTAAAATCACAGATTTGGATAGCAAATTTAAGGAGATGATTAGGATCCTTCTCATAGAAACACATTATTATGTAGAGTTTTTTTTGTTTTGTCCCATGAAACCCGAGCATGAATTATTTATGAATGTTCTCCTTTCGATAAAACTCAACATATTGGTCCACATAATTTTATAGTTCTTGAAGGTATTGATCATTGAGTTTTACAAATGGAGAGCCAAGGGTATTTTCTTCTTCATAATCTTCCATTTTTCATGATTTTTCATATTAGGATTAAAATGGAGTCGCCAAGGTGAATGAAATGGCCTTGATATATGCTTGCTTCATGCCACAAGCATTAACTTTGAAGTTCAATGAAGAGCTAGGGCTTCATTCTTCTAATGGAGTTGCCAAGAATGATAAGTCAATGATGTCATAAGGGAAACAAGACACGTCTCATGTCCCTAGAAATGGGACCAAAATGTTGCAACCCAAACTAGTAGGGGTCCTAGGAGGGGATCCTACGAAGCAACTACTAGGTTAAGGGGTAAAAATGGAGCAATAGCCCACTTTCGCCTTAGCTAAATCTCCCTACTTTTTATTGACTTTCACCAATGGGAGGAGACCCAGTGTAAGGGGAATAACAAATATGAATGGATCAATGATCAGATAAGGAGTGATTCCTAAAGCCTATTCACAAGAGAGGCTCAAATAAATGGATTACTCACGTGAGAGACAAGGTGATGGGATCTCTAGGAAGGGCCAAGAGGAAGCTCGAGCCTAGGTTTGAAGGATATCTCTTGGTAATAAGTTTCCTAGACCTAAGAATCCTGGTGGAGGAATGCCTTATATGTAATCCCTGTGAAATTTGAGTTATAAAGTTGTGGGACCACAAAGAACCCAAGTGGACCAAATCTAGGTCAAGGGGATGGAGTTAATCACCAAATGAGGGGCTTGTCCTGAAAAGGGAAGAGAATAGGACCAAAGGACTAATTTTCTTTTGAAATACAAATGCAATGACCCAAATGAGGCAAATAAACCTAGGTAAATAAATGATCTTGCTGCTAAGGCTTGCTATATATTGGGATTCCATTTTGGGATTTGCTTCAAACTTGGAGGAGCTCCTGAGAAAACCCCAATGCATTAGTGGACCAAAATTTAAGGTATTTGGATGGCTACAACAAATTTAACTTGATGACATAGATGACCATCTAGGGTTGGTCCTAGAATTTGGAGGAGTGAAGAAAATAAAGATAAATTTGACCACCAAGAGGATGTGAAGATCAATTCCTTGATTAGGGGACTTAATGGAGTCAAAATACACCTAGATCAAGGAATTTACGTGAGCTAAGGAACCCTAATTAACTTTCGCTACCTTATTCAAGGGTAGAAACTAGGTAATTAGAGATTTATACTTCAAATTTGAAAAAGAGATGAAGTTTCAAGGTCTTTCAACCTAAGAGGTGCCTCTAGGAACATTCACCCAATCCCTCAAAGAGAAATGAATGCATTAAAATAATTATTCAAGGTCCCAGAATAATTTCACATTATATGTATCCATACAAGAATAATGAAAACAATATGCATGCATTTGACAAGTAAGATGAAAAGGAATAACATTAAAAGTTCACTTACATGAGAGAGAGACAAAGAGTATATCCATTCATCAAATTCTAAAGACAATAGCGAAAATCCAAACATCATAGCACATCAAGAAACTCCAAAAAGTTCATCCCATCAAAAAGTGAGAAAATATCACAAGAGATACAAATCCAATCCAAGTGATGATGAGAGAAATGAATCATCCTCTCATCTATTTATACAATCCAATAAGGGATTTGAATACCCTAATTTGTCTAATTTATCCCCAATTAATAAAATAATACCTAATAATGACATGACTTGGTGACAAGCCCACCAAGATAGCTCAATAATGCAAATAATATCCTCTCAAGAGGGAAAAATAATGAATAATATGAGTCGTTGGGCCATTTAGGAGGCCTAATCGAGTCCAAATGTGCAAGGATGAGTGAAAAATCTCCAAACATAGTGGACAAAGGGTTGACCCCTTTTTCTCCAAGTAAGTCACATGTGGTGCTCCCAAGTGGGTGTGGGGGGAACAAGGACATCCTCATGGGTCTCCAGTGGATTAATAATGCATGTAAACCATTTGTAAGGGATAGCATGATAACATAAGCCCTCCCTTTATTTCCTACAATGAGACACACCCTCATGTGGACCCTAGAACATATTCCAAGTGTATGGTACGAGTCTGGAGTCGAATGGGCATGGCGAACCGGGTGCATTATCCTCATCCAAAAGGTGGGACATGAGCAATCACTGAATGGTGTTGGGGATATGTCTGTGAAGTGTTTTTTACTATGGTGGAGGTCCATGGCTCTCTACGCTCACCCTACAAGTGCCAATGTAACCCTTTGAAGGGCTTTGACCCTATATAGGGAGACAAAACCCCAATTGGAGACCCACCTACAATCCTGCATAAGATCTAATGTGTCCACTCACTTTCTAGTATGAAAATCATTAGAGTAATCAAGTAGAATATCTTACAAATCATGAAAAACAAGATGACACTTCATAGTGGCATGCCCTTCCATTGTGGGCTTTGGCATGTACAAGGGTATCCAAGCTCAAAAGAAGGTTAACCAAGGACCCTATTAGGTGGTTTCTACCTGTAAAGGGGGCGCCATGTCCATGGTACATCCTTCAAATGGTAGGTGGCATATGATATAGTGATGGAATCGAATAGGGCATCAAGGGGAAGCTCTGGGCCACATGCCATGGTATAAGGGTAGACAAGATAAAGGAATCCCACACTTCGGTATATGAGTGTAGGAGGGACAAATCATGGTGCATGAGTTACCTTGGCCTTTGTTTTACCACCTTTTTTCATATGCATTTTGTATTTTATTGATTCTTGTTTATAACTGCTTGGGGCTTCAGGGGATGAGAGCATGCTGTGTAGGATATGTTAGTGGATATCCCCTTAAGGTGGGTCAGTTAATTTCTCATCAAGGATCGAGACAATCATGGGTTCCTTAATGATGGAGGGGGTCTCATTTAGGGCTGATAAAAACTAGGGTGATTGCCATAGATAGGGGTAGATACCATTTTGGCTTTTGCCAACATGATAAATGTATATGTCATGGCCATATTTTGCCTTTTATTGTACAATTTCCCATTGAGAGTGGCCAAATATGATTTTTCTTTTCTTTTTAGTTGCATCAACCTCTGGGGCATTGTTTGACGCCCGACCCAAGGTGTGGGAAAGGGGAGGGGTGGTTAACCCTTTATGGACTCAGTGGAAAAATGTGGACCCAGATGGGAGAAATGATGAATGGGGTTGTAATGAGAGGAAGATGAGTGATATATATGGTTCTGGGGAAGTGAGACCACGTAACTGAAACCAAGGTTACGCATGTAGTTCCATCCCTAAATCCTAGTGGCTAATAAAGAGATCCCATGGGACTAGAATACAAGATTAACCACCAAATGAACATGGGAGGAAAGAGTATAGACCTAGTCCACTCTTTCCACCTAATCCCCCCACTAATTCATGACCAAAATTATCCATGACAAATACAAACAATTGCTCAATCACATAATGATAAGCCATACCTTCAGGTTTGGGAGGCCCACGTTCATGTTGGGTTGTGTTATATTCTTTCCACAACTAGCCCACGTAGTTAACTGGGGGGTTAGAGGGGGGATGGAGCCCCCCCTTCATTGCGCCAATTGTGTAGCGGGGGGGGGGTCACAGGGGGTTTGAGGCATACCCACCGATGGTTTTGTGCATGATTTTTGGACATGTTTTTGGACGCGATGGTTTTCAGTCCATGGTATTAGACGCGATGGGTTTTGGTCCATGGTATTGGATGCTTCGACATGTATAAATATGTATTATAACATTGAAAGGAACAATAATGAAAAATCAAGTTGGTAGTCCCGGTTTTGGATCCAGGGGAAATCTCTATGTATATGTGTTTTATGTGTTATGCTCACGCATTATTTATTTTATGTGTTTTAGAATTTGTATGCAGGTAATTTCTGTATGGGGTTAAAACCTACAATATGTAGGAGGGGTAGTGGCGCATTGGCCAGCCGAGTGGCATGCCCCTTCAGATATAGCTGCTTGGCCAAGCACAGGTGCAACAAGTGTGGCTACAAAGAAAAGGAAGGAGGCAGCCAAGCAGGTTGTGCATAACTTGGCTGCGTAGAAGATGAAAGATGCTGTAGAAAAGGCTCGGGTCGAGGAGGAATGCATTACCAAGGAGATGGAAAAGCAAGGGCAGCACAACACCAAAAAAGGTGACAAAAGTCACCTTCAACAGCAACATAAATTGAAACTAGGCAAGGCGGCAGAGGTGAGGAAGGGAAGCGCACCCCCTTCATTGTGGAAAGATGAGAATTGGAACAATAAGCTGGATCGAGGAAGAAGCAGAAGGCTCAGAAAACATAGGTTGACCCCCTGGTGCTCACAGAAAGTGATTTGGATGAGATATGTGATAAAGTTGGGGACGTCACCACAAAAGTACTGCAACAGTTGGAACAACAATACATATAAACTTTAGGGGGAGTCCAAAAGGATCTTCACAAATTGCAACTTCAAGCAACCAAGATCCAAGAAGATGTCTAAAAAGCAAGTGGTGTAGCAGGAAGTTCAGCGTAGGGTCAAAGTACAGGCGTGGAGATAATTCCGTGGCCATCGATGGATGTGAGAGTCTTCCCCTTGCCTGCAGGTTTAGTGCACGCTGACACCAAGGAATAATGCGCCCTCCTTGAAAGGGTCCCTAAGATGGACCTGAACCTTGCCGCAATGCAACTGGATTCATTGCATGCACTATTACAGGGAGTTATGGAGGAGCTTCACCTTTGGGAACGTCGAGCACTTAGTGTAGTCAACGAGATCAAGGTTAATAATTAGCAGCTATTCACCAAGAAGACACATATTATATGGGAAAAGGAGGTGCTCTGAGGTGCACAGTTCATGACTGGAGTCAGTAGTCACGGAGGCATGTAGAACAATACCTGAGCTTGATATTCCTGAAGATGCACAGCCAGAAGCGAAGGTCAGGAAGTTAGCTGCTGTAGTGCGCGAAGCAAAGGAAGAGGTTAACCGAGCTCAATTTGAACTCAACATGAAGATCACCGAGCTACAATTGAAGATGCAACCATCGAATTTGCTGGAGGTCCGGGAGTAGTGCAGAGCCGTGAACAAGGAAGGCCTGACTACTTTAGATGCCACAGTTGCTGACTGCATAACAATATTTGAGTAGGCCATGGAGTTGGTCACTAATCTGCAAGAGGATCCAAACCTACAAATACTAAATACTGAGATTAGGGAGCTGAGAAAATAGTATGATGAAGTCAGGGCAACGTTACGCTCCATTACACCAGCGCAACACCTAACCAAGTTGTAGGAGGGGAAGCAACTCCTCGCGTAGGTAGAAGCAACACAGAAAAAGGAGGCCTTGCTTAAGGCTAGGCTAGAGCCTTGGTTTGAAAAAGCTTATCAGATCTCAACAAACATTCAAGATAAGTTCAAGGGCTTGCATCAGACACAATAGATGATGATGCTGGCCGCAGAAGGACTAGCTACAGAGTAACTAGTGGAAGAAGTCAAGAAGGCAGCTACCCAGAGTGTTGCTGAGTTTGCAGTAGTTCAGGTAGAGTTGGGGGATCTTCACAGCAAGATCGCAACGCCAGCCAAGTGACTCGAGGGTGAGGCACGATATTTGTGTTGGGGGCTTGTTGGGATGAGGTCCCTTGGGCCAGTTTTGGAATTAAAAACCCATGTTTTGATGTAATTGTTGTAAATGATGTAAAGTCTCTGCAATTTGTGGATGTAGAGTGGATAGATGGTTAGGAGTCAAAGGGGTTTTATCCCCTTGTTTATGTAAAAGTTGAGTCGGTTTTGAGATCCACCCATGGTCCACGGACCATGGGATTGTATGTAAAAATCTATAAGTAGGTGTGTCTTAGAGAGTCAAGGCAAAGATCTAATATAATGATGGATGTAGTGGGTGAATAGAAGAGAAGTATTAGCGCAAAGAAGTGGGTCAGATAGGAGAGAAAGTCTTTGTAGCTGAGTGCGCATAGGCCTAGGTATAGTTCGCAACTGAGTGTGCGAACCCCTGTAGTTGAGTGTGTAGGGAAGTTTTGAGTCTGTATTATGAACTAGAAATCAATAAAGAATATATTCTGGAGAATTATTGTGTATTGTTGTTTACTTCTGTTTATAACTTATGCCGTTGATAAAATGATATGTTTATGAAATATTGATCTAATGATGCGCGATTCTATTGAATAATTGTTAGATGATGTACGCATGCGTCTTTATGTAATTCCCTGAAGACTTTGATGAATTATATAATGTTTATTAAAAACCCGAGCTTATCTATGCGAGCCCTAGTCTAGAGTAGTTCTCTGATGCGTGTAAGTGGATAAACAAACTGTTAAGGGTTCGCAAAGACCGCGTGGACCTTCGCGAAGGTTTGAAGGTCGTTTAGTAGAGTTGCAGTACTGAGCCCTAGTGGCTTATAGATCTACGTGAAGGCAGATCTAGGTCACTAAAATACATCACAATCATCTCTGGATGTAGAAACTTGGTTCTTGCATCCCCCCATACTGCTTCGGGTGAGACTATAGCCTACACTATGCGGGTTGTTGCCAACAGGGCTAGTAGTGTAGGGTTGTTGGTTGGCGCAACTAACTCTAAACCTAGGTCAGGACCCCCTAAGCCAACATGCATAGACATGCATCAAGAAAAACCACAAATAAAGAGTTCTTTCTAGGAGAACCTAACTGGGAAAAATCCCTCAAGCATCTTTGCATTAATCATTTGAATAGAGAAATGATTACAATTGCTTTCTCCAGCTTTGAGTACAACCTGCAAAAGAATAATTGTTCTCATTTCTCAATGAGAAACTCTGGCCAACACTTAGCTAATTATTTTCTCACAAAGCCTCCTATTTCCTTGCACAAATTGTGAGGAAATTGGCCCCTAAAAGATAGGAATTGCTTCCAAATTGATTGCACTATTCCCAAGGATTGATCTTCTGACTCATGCAACACCATTATATGTTCTGGGCTGATTGATAAGTTAATTGACAAATCTATGAGTTAGATTGTTGTCCCATTGTACAACTGACCTTCAATTGATTCTATCAATTGTTAGAGGTTAGTTAACTAAACACAATTGAAAATAACTAAACTGGATTACTAAATTTAGCAATCACACATGCACAACTAAACTGCAAGCCCTCTAACTCAAAAATTTACTAAGCCAACAAAGTGACAAGATTCATGTCACACTAGTTAACCGCCTCCAAGTTGTCCCATTGATGTTGAAATTTGATTTACTCAATTTGACTAAGGATAAAGTCTAATTGAGCCTTTATTGCTACATTTTTCAACACACCCCTCATAGTTAATGGCTCCTGGTTGTGTATTGGTCTTGAAAATTTTATGGTTTTATGCTCATTTCCAATTTTTGGGCAAGGAATTTTTTCGTAATTTGAAGTGTTTTTTTGCTAATTACCTATTTTCCAATAAATATCGTAAGAATGAGGCGAGTAATATTTTGTCAAAATCTTCTCGACAATGTATTCTTTTTACATAAATGAAAACCTAAGATTAAAAAAAATCATAACATTCTATATGTTGGCAAAAATTAATGCATATTACAAATCATGATTTAATAATATTTCTTAAATGTTTGATTTTGTAGTCACAGTGTGTTCAGGTACATGAGTTGCAATATTATGAGTTGTCCAAGTTTGATGTTCATGATTTTTGCCTACGTTCGATTTTGTGGTTCGATGTGAGTAATTTTACAAATTAAATTGTAATAATGGTTTTACATTTTATTTATTTATTTATTTTTTCCGAGGAAAAATCACAACTTTCTATTAATAAAATAAAAAGCTACATAGAGAAGATGCACAAGTGCATTCAGGTATTGTCCCTGGGGACTAGTGTATGTGCTTTAAGAACTCATAGTAGCTAGGCTACAAAAAATAAAAATAAAAATTACATTTGGCCAGATAGACTAGTTTTTTCTTTTGGAATTTTTTCCAAACCCCAAGTGATGGAGTAGTTGAAACAATTTCCAACTCATTATTTATTGAAGTGTTTGGGGTTTCTTTATCTGAATCTAGGCTGTCAGAAACATGAGGTCATTTTTTTTCACTTGATCCTTGATTGTTTCTCTTGTCCTCATGTTGATTCTCATGGATCGAAACCACTGCTGAGTTATTGGGAATCTCTGCCTATTTGTTCTGATCCTTCTGCTTCTCTTCTCCCTCCTTTTGAGAACCTTGTTAATTTTGTGCCTCTGGATGTTGCTGGGTCTCATCCATTTCTTCATCCTCATCATATGAATAAGGAGGATCTGGGAATTTCCATCCTTTTTGATTTTGCAGTCTTTTCTTTGTCCTTTTCTTTGGTTGTTTGCATTTGTTCTACAAGTTCCCCGTTTGATGGAAAATATGACATATAAAGGTGGTATTTTCAAAATCTTACCACTGTGTCCACTTGAAATCTTGATGTGTCAGGTGAATATGATCAGGAAGGCCTTTTCTTAATTCCGTATCAACACATATGCATGAAAAAGTGAAGATAACTTTGTCCATTCTTTCTCCATCCATATTTAAGAAACTTCCCAAAGAGCTCCCAATGCCTTCTAGGACCTGATGGTGCCAAAAGGGGAGCGAAATATTATGTAGCCTTACTCAAACCAACATTTTTGTAACCACCATTGAGTTGGCATGAAAACCAGGAAACCATGGGGTTAAAAGAGACCCGCCCTTCCCCAAAACCATGGTCGTTCATTTATGACATAATCAAAGTCTTTCTAATTAGCAAACTGAACCACAAAAAAACATTTTGCACACAAATAAATGTCAAAATATATGGTCCAATTGAGGTATATCCACTCATTTGGATCTTTGGATTTGGGCCAGAAACCATTAAATCAACATATGATAGATTTTGCTTACAAAATAGTGAAAAGACCACTTACTTCTGATATTTCTATGGACAAATCTGAGGCTTTCTCCAACTTCTCTACAATGTACGGACCTAGGATTGTCAGATTTGGGTTTTATTTGTCATGTGTGACAACATTCCCTCTTAATTCATTCTTGAACGAGGTCATACCCTTGCCAGCAAAAGATGATCTAGGTGGAAAGCTCGCCCCCTAGGGCACCGCCTCATAGTCTTAAATTTAGGATAATGGTAGAATTGCTTTGAATACCATAGTCTTCCTAATGGACCACATCCTACAACACTTTTCCTGAAAAAATCAGACTTTGTAATGAAGCAGGAATATTTTTGATGTTTTGGGTACTCTGCTTCAGATTTGTCACTAGATAAGTTCCCAAACCCTTAGTAGGATCAATTTTCTAGTAATGGTTTTGATAAAAACCTGATACAACTCCTCTGAATCTAGATTTGCACCATATGATCTCCCTTCTACTTGTCTCTCATTTGGATCTAGACCTAATCGATAGATCTGAGTTTTTTATGAGAGGAGGGGGCTCTCATCCATGTAAGATGATTTGGATCCTTGATGCATGTAGGTATCTAGTGAGAAACCACTGTAGATAGGGGAGACAGTTGCAAAGGGTTGTCACGAAAACTTTCACTATCCCAAAACATGGCCCAATACCATATCCATATCATTCTAATAACTTCCACTTGCATGATTTCTTTAATCGACGCATCGAAAGCCTACCGATCTGCCTTCCCGACCAAGAGCTTTACCTCCTGCACAATGTGGATGCTCCAGCTGACATCAAGATCCCAACCTCATTTGATTCTACGTAGATGTGGATCATTATTGGATGCATTCGAGGGCTCTCGATCCACCCCTAAAGACTTTAAGCTCAATATGGTGTCTAGGGAGTAAAAAATGTAAGTATCTCTATAGAATTTATCAGCTCGAATGCCCAAGATTTCCATAAATCGATGTGTTGCACATCATTGTCCAGCTTTAGCACTCTGAGTAGGGGCCCACATGAAAATATGGCCATGAAAATTATTATTATTGTTTGATATCCACACATCAAACAATCGTGAACTCCAACCAAGACTCCACAACTGTTGCGGCTCTCGATTATTTTGTTGCTTGAAAGTCTTTGAGAATCAAACCTTGGCTTTCATTATTTCAACGTCCTTTAAAGAAATCTTATCAATCATAATTTTTTTCTTTTACATGTTACATCATGATAATATTTATATTTATATTGTAAATCCAATTTTTAATTCTTATATGTAAAAGTCATTAGGTTTGATAAATGTGGTAAATGTTGAAATTGTTGATTTTTGTAGCTATGGTTGGTCTCCATAATTATTATTTTGATTGTTGATATATTTGTAAATCATGTACTTCATCCTATTGTTGACAAAGGAAAACATTTGACATGTTCTTCACGTTGGTTTTTAAAAATAGAAAATTTTAATTTTTAAAATCGAATTTTTGGGTCCAAGAAGCTAAGGCGACCCTCCTCCTAGTCAAGTTAGCCCTGTTATGGATGGAACCCATTCAACCAAGAAATAAAGGTATATATAAGGCACTTAATTTCCTCCAAGAGCACCAATTCAAATCTGCTATGTTCAAGCAATTCAAATGTCTTGAAGCAACAAGAAAAGATGAGTTTGAGGGAGATAAAAAGGACTTCTTTGAGGAAATTAAGTAGCTGATCTAAGGACTGTATTTCAAAGGGTTGCATGACTGAATTTATTGAGAAAAGTACATGTCCAAATTTCTGAATGGGAAGATTCATGAATTGACTAATAGGTAGTGGACCATGTTTGACCTAGCTTATTATGTTCATCAAATTGACCGTGTAATGACTAAGATGTCTAGGTGTATCCCTTGTTGAAAAGACAAATTTCTTTACTGAAAAGGTTGTTGAGGTTTTCCCTCACGTGGTTTTTCCCAAGGTAAACTCTTGTGTTATTTGTGTGGTTGTCTCTTCATGATCCTCCTGTCATAAATATTATATTGTTGATGTATTATATGCAATTTCTTAGTGGTGGAAAAATAGATAAGAATGTGGTAAAGAACAAAAAAATTAGAAGTAATTATTAATATAGAATACCCTATAAAAAATCGACAAAAAATAATTAGTTTGAATGTGTAAATGAAATCCATTACTATGCTATAAGAAAACACACATAAGTTACAATGTACATTATAATTGCAATGTTCAATATTAGAAACGACTAATGCCTAATCCATTTAGAATGGTAAAATTTTGCAATTTGATTTTCAAATTTATGTTTTCCGTAGCTTATGTTATTTTAGTAATTAATATTACCATGTAGTGGAAGAATAAAGACATGCCACAATGTGTTGAGATAAAGTGATTCCTAAATTTATTTTTCCAATCGCAACATTAAGCCTTAATCATTTTTTTAATATTTGCTAGTTTGTGGTACAACAAATTGATTGAGTTTAAGTGACATTTCATCAAAATGTTTCTGTGGAAAATTGATGATTTACAGTGTGAAAAGAAGTGTGCGGAGGGGGAATATGTGTGGAGGTGAAGATGTGGGAGAATAAAATTTCTCACCCACACAATTCTCTTCCGCACACCATTTCAATTTGTTAAGAGTAAATGTTGTTGAGAAACTGAATGATGTCCTGATTACACATTGATTTACCAAAAATATGCCGAAAATGCTTATATTTACCAACACTAGAGATTTTGTTAATCATACAATTAAGCCCTAATTAATATTTTAATATGTGATGATGTGCATTGCGAGAGGTTGGTTTTGTTTATGTGACATTTCGCCAAAACATAATACAAAAAGTTAAAATATGTGTCAAATAACATCAAAATTGACCTTTTTGCAGTATGCGAAAGAAGTGTACAAAGGGAGAATGTGTGCAGAGGTGCCAAAGTAGAGGGATAAAGGTTCTCATGCACATATGCCTCTTCTACAAATTCTTTATTCTGCACACAAAAATATTAAAAGATTTCCATTCTATAGAGTCAAGTTACAAATACCATGAAAGTTAATGTTTTTTAGTGTGCAGAAGAAGTGCGGGAAAGAGAGAGAATGTGTGGAGATGAAAATGTGGAAGAATAAGGTTCCTCTACACATATCCCTCTTCCGCACATCATTTCAATTTTCTAGAACAAATATAAGCTACAAAGCCATTTACACCTTCTTGATTTGTTTAGAGCCAGTGAACATTACACAATGTTTTAAAGTAAATGCTATTAAGCATTTGAATGATTTCCTATTTTCACTAGGATTAAGCCTAAAACACATGATTTATATTTATAATTACAATAGCCTAAAGCACAATAGCTTAAAGTGTATGCATTATATTTATAATTGCAAATACATCAAAGGAAAAAATATTAATTATGAAGACCAACCATAGCTACAAAATTCAACAGTTTCTGCATGAACAACTCATCTTCCCATGTCACTTCTTCTATTGGTAGGTTCTTCCAGTTGATGAGGTACTCAATAATTACTCGATTTCTTAGTTTCTTAGTCCTTGTTTCTAAAATTGTTTCTAGTTCTAGTATTATTTTCTCTTCTTCATTAATCTCCCGTAGAATACTTTGGACTAGGACCTTGTCACCAATTAACTTATTTAAGAAAGAAACATGGAAGACTAGGTGTACATGTGAATATGGAGGAAAACCCAAATTATAAACCATACTTCCAATCCTCTGCAACACCTTATAGGGGCCATGATATTTTAGCATTAATTCATTGTCCATCTTTTGTTGCTTGAGTTACATTTGTTTCAAATACCCTTTCACTATGATGTTGATATGTTTTTTGTTTCATATTATTTTGTTCCATAACCAAGTTGTTCTTCAATAGTTTGATCACCTCTTGTTGGTTCCATATATGGTACTCAACTTCTTAGGCCCTTATAGTCCCTTTCAAGGGAGATGTGATGGATGGAGGATGACATCCATAAAGTGCAATAAATGGTGACATTTTTGATGAGGTATGGAAGGATGTGTTTTACCATCATTATGCCAAGGGAAACCATTTGACCCATCGAGTTTGTTTATCAGATGCAGAGAAATGTTGATATCCTTATAAACATTGATTCACAATCTCAGTTTTCCCATCAGATTGAGGATGGTAAGATAAGTTATGAGCCAATTTATTACCCAAACAAGAAAATATATCAGTCCAAAAATTTGCAATGTAATTGAATCTCTACCGATTACAATAATCTTTGGTATTCCATGTAGATTTTTGGATTGTTTCCATAAATTCTTCTACCAAAGTGCTTTCTTTAAATGGATGAGAAAGAGAGAAAAAACGAGCATACTTTGTCATTCGAATTACCGCTACCATAATTACACTCTTTTCTTCAGATTTGGGTAAACCTATAATAAAATCCATTGAAACTTATTTCATACACTATCTTGGTATGGTTAATGGTTGAAGGAGCCCTAGGGTCTTAATAGTCTCTCTCTTGTTTTGTTGGCATACCACACTTTTTTCCACAAAATTTTGCACAATTACTTTAAGACCTTCCCCAAAAAAATATTTCTTGATCCTATGGTATGTCTTCAAGAACCTTGAATGTCCTCCTACAAGAGAAGTGTGTAGTTTTAAAAATGACCTTCTGTTTGAGTTTATAATTTTTAATTAAGTGTAAGCGATCTAGATACTGTAACAAATTATTTTTCCATATATTTTTTTCTACTACATAGATTTCCTCTTGTATCTATTGAATGAGATTTCATGTCTTCTCATATTGTTTCCATTCTATCCTTGATTCTTTCACCTAGTCAGCTTGTGGAATGGAAATAATGTATAATAAACCATTTATGTCTTCCTCTTTCGTGTAGAGTGCATCTACCACAATAATTCTTTTTCCATTTTTGTAAATAATTCAAGTCATAACCCAAAATATTTGTGACCCATTTTTTTTCTCTTCTAAATATATTCTTTTCTCCAAGAAGTACTTCAAATTGTCATGATCTAGTTATGGATGCCATTTCTTAACTGCATGTAGTATGGAAAATATTTCCTTTTCAAATATGGGTCTGAATAAGTTCTTTCCTTTAAGTTCACTACTCTCAAAAGAAAGGGGCCTTCCTTATTGCATCAAAACTACACCAATGCCATGGACTAAAGCATCATTCTCCACAATGAATATTTTTGTGAAGTTAGGTGTCGCCAAGAATGGAATTGTACACATAGCCTCTTTAAGATCTTCAAAAGCTTTTGTTTCTTCTTTAGTCTAAGAAAATGTTTCCCTTTTCAATAATTTTCTTAGAGGGGCTGATATTTGACCATAATTCTTGACAAACTTGCGATAATATCATATCAATATTAAGAATCCTCTAAGTTTCTTCAAGGTATTTGGGATTGGCCATTCCCTCATAGATTTGATTTTGTTAGGATCCACCTTGACACCCTAATGTGATACAATATGACCCAAAAATTCTACTTTTTAGAATCCAAAGGCACACTTAGAAGGATTTACATCTAGTTGTGGCTCTTCCAATAGTGTTAACACCTTGTCAATATGTTGTACATGCTATTCCCAATATTTGTTGTATATTAGTATGTCATCAAATAATGCTAACATACATTCTCTAAGGTTGGGTTTGAAAATAGAATAAATCAAACTTTGAAATGTTGAAGGTGCATTTGTAAGTCAAAATGGCATAACCAAAAACTCATAATGACCTTCATATGTTATAAATGTTGTTTTGGGAATTTCTTCTTGCCTCCAATCCATCGCCATATATGCAATACCACTCATAGTCGTGTAAATTACTCATCATTTGATGATATCCAAAGCAAAGATCTAACTTAGTAAAGGAAATTTATCTAATTAATCTAATAATTCATCAATGATAGGAATAGGAAACTTACCTTTGATTGTCATTTTGTTGAGTTTTCTATCATCTGGACACATATGCCACGAACCATACTTTTTGGTAACCATCACTAGTGTTGAAGAGAAAGCCTTGTGGCTAGGTTGAATGATACCCCACCTCTAACATTTCTTAAACCATGCACTCAATCTCACTCTTATATGCATGTAGATACAAATAAGGCCTAATGTTAGGTGGTACACTTCTAGGTTGCAAATGAATAGCATGGTAATTATTTTGAGTATGTGGAAAACCCTTAGCCATTTCTCTAAATAACCTAGAATGCTTGTTGATAATAATTGGGAGATCCACTAGAGTAGAGGATATGATTGTTTAAAAATATAATGAACACATTTGTGCAATTACATCTTGATGTCCCTTTTTTAGTATATTTTTCATGATATTAGAGTTTATCTCTTTACTGGGTTTCCCTTGGATAACTCTAAGCTCAATTTCCATTCCTTCTAAGAAAAATCTTATGAAAATATATTGAAAATTAAGGGAAAATTTTCCCAATGATTTTAACCATTGGACCAATAAGACAACATCAACACCACTCATTTGGATTACAATCATGATACTAACCAATAAATACTCCCCCATGTTCAACTTAATATTATAAAACTTCCTTGAACAATTTTTGGTACCTCCATGTGCAATTATCGCTTGAAATTTTGGTGTTGAATATACAAAGAATTAAGAAGTTTTTCCAATTTGTAATAGGATGAAGTTATGGTGCTACTTGAATCAATCAATATTGTTACATTTTTATTTTTGATATATCCTTCTATATTGAAGGTTTATTGAGAGTTGATGCAAGATAATGCATGAAAAGATATTGTTGGACTAGTCTCTTCTAGCTATAGACCTTATGAAGTTTCCACTTCTCCATCTTCTTCATCTTCATAGTATATGTAGAATAGTTTTGAATCACTGCATTTATGCCCCTTACTATACTTGCTATCACAATTGAAACATAGTCCCTTTTATCTTCTTTCATCCATTTGTTGATGAGTCAACCTTTTCAGTTTAGGAAAGGGAGCATGATTTTATCTATAGTTATTAGTGACCAATTTTCTAGTGACCATATATTATTTTCAACTTTCCTTTCTAGACAAAAAGCATGCTCTAGAGATTTAGGTTCAAAGAGATGTACCTCAAGTTGGATGTTTTCCTTTAAAGTACCCATAAACAGGTCTAACAAACTATCCTCTTAAATATTCTTTACCATGATACTCAACTTTGGAATTGTTGAATGTTCTCTATAACTAGATGCTTTTGCCAAATATTTACCAATTGATTGAAGAATGTATTTATCTTAATATCCCCATAATGTGCTATCAATTCCTCTGTGTAAATGGACCAAGATATAACATAATCGTTTTTCCTTTCATAAAGCCTTTGATACCATACATGTTGATCTTGTTCTAGAAACATGGATGAAATACTTACATTTGTTAAGGATGGAACTTTGTGTAGATAAAAGTATTGCTCCATTTGAAATTTCCATGTTATAGGGTCATTACCATCAAAATTTCTCATATCAATCTTTGGAATGTAGTAGTCCCTCTGTGCTAACTTGAAGCCTTGATGATGAGGATCTTCGATTGAAATTCATGATTATGGTTCTAGGGTTCAATATTTGTGCTCCCCAATTGTGATAGCATATTCCCAATATGAGATTAATTATCAAAACCATGTTTCACCTTATGTTTTTGGTTTCCATGGATTTCCACGTCCCTTTTAGGGAGATATTTTAACATATTGTTTTGTAATTATTTGATTTTTTCCTTGATGGATTTTTGTATATATTCCTTATTTTAATTCATCTTCTTTTCTATTTATTCCTTATTTTCATTCATATTCTTTTTTATTTCTTCCTTATTTTCATTCATCTTATTTTTCCATTTCTCTTTCAAGTTTTTCTTGAGCACCTGATAAATCCATCTTTTTCAATATACTGCGATCTATTTCATTAAATTTCTTCTCTAATTGAGACAACCTAAATTATAAGTATTAATTTTATTCATGAGTCAAAGATGAGCCTTCAGTAGATTTAATTAGTCTAGTAGGTTTCTTTGGAAGCATGTTGGAAAATTAAATTAGTGCTCCTCTTTATCACAACTTTCAGTCACCAAAAGAAAGGATCTTCTAATCAACCATTAGGTCATTAGTAAGTTACATACCTTAATTTGTAGAATACTATAATGGTTAACTATTTATTGACATATCTATAGGATTTGAGGCATTTTGTATCAGAAAATTTGTTCTATAATACTTTGATATGTATTTTCTACAATTCATAGGTGTGAACTAAATTTGATGTGCCAACTGAAAGTTACGGTAACTTTCCCAAAACTTGCTGATTTTTTTGCCTCTTCCCAATAATGTGCCACATGTACAATTATTCAAATATAATAATGAAACTTGCACCTTAGGTACTTTTTCATGTCTACTAAAATCCATAATTATTTCACATTATGAAAATTCCCAAATAGGAAGATATAGAAAAAAATACCAAACTTACATGTTTAAAAATTATCTTAGGATTGTTCACAAACCCTAAATACCATAGGGTATAACTATGAAATTATAGCAAACAAAATTCTTAAAATTGAAGTAGATATTCTCCAATATTTCTCCTTAGTATGATCTAGGTTTCACTTTCTTAAGACTCATAGAAAAAGGTTATTTCGAAAATTCCAAATTGAAATGTTTGGAATTGATTTCAAGAACATTCATGAACCTGGAATTCCTTAGAGAATATATTTTAAATTATAACAAAATAAGATCTGAAATTTGAACCATGTGTTCACAACTATATCACCTCACAATGGTCCAAGTTTTATAGTTTGAAAACCTTATGATTTTTTTTTTTACAGTGAAAATGTTGAATTGACCCATTTGAAACTAATTTTAGAAGCATTAAAAAACCATAACTTCCTTGGAGCATATCTCCAAAATTATAGTGAATCAGGATCTTAAATTTGAACCAAATATTGCTTGAGATTTCTTCTCACTATTCTCTCTTTTTCACCATCTGAAACTTCCTAGAAAAATGTTACGGTGAAAATTTCATGATGACCTGTTTGAAGTTGAAAAACCCTAGGATCATGAGATTTGATACAAAATGTTATGATCTTGTTGTAGCCACTACAACAACCCCCAATTTTGTTTTTAGCCTGAATGTCTAAATTTTTGGGTCTCTCTATGATTTTCAAGGTTTAACTGGGTTTGCTTATGTTTTGAATTGGTCAAACCCTTAGATGATCTAGCTATCTTGGAAAGTTAAGGTTGTTTTATGTTTTCACCAGGCATATTGCCTATGTCCACCTTGTTTTATCTTGGTTTGTCTTCTTTCCAATGAATTATGTTTTGTCAAGGTGTTGCTTCATTCACATGCTCTTAAGCTACTTACTACCAGGATATGTATTTCAATTCATAAATAATGAATTTATATTGCATGAGTGAAGATGAAATCCTTGCTTTATATTGGTTCTCATTCTATGAAATGCATTAGGGTTTGTGAATTTTTTTCTTTCATGATGCATTCTCAATATTCATACTCTCCATGGTATACTATGCAAATTATAGGAGTGCATCTTATGTTGTTGGTCATGTTTCACCTTCAATTCCTATGATCTAATTTGTATCTTTAAGCCTTTGTCTTCATGCGCATTTATTGGCACAATCTATCATGTTAGGTGCATCATCATTATTGGAGGTTGGCTTGTACATAAATTCCATTGAGCTAGTTTTTGTACTTGGATATTGGAAAGTTTTTCAAGCTATTAGATTGGTTTCAAGCATGAGATTTCATTTCCAAATTAATGCAACCTTTGACACTTTATTCTTGAGTATTTCATATCATTTTGTTTTAAAGGGATTCAGTGGTGGTGAAATATTTAATTCTCATAAGTCTGTTTAATTATGAATAGAGAAGACGATTTGCATATATGTATTGTCATATTCAGGAGTAAACCTTCAATTTTCACATTATGTATTGAATTGGTTTTCATAGTAAAGACATGAGAGACATCGCAACCATCTTATGCTTACCATATCAATAATTTATTAGGCATCTAAAGCTTTAGCATTTAAAATTATAAAACCTTATCTTTTGTAGCATAATATTGCTAATGCCTATTTTTTTGGGCATGTCGGGTAACCTTTCAGAGGTCTATATATGAAATAAGATTTCCCATTTAAGGAGATCTCAGAATGATGGTATCATAGGGAACAATTATACCAAGACCTAACAAATTTCTAAGGAGCCTATGGAACTCTTACAAAAGTCTTATCCATTAGGAATAGGTTTATAAATTCCCATCGTTGGCTTAGTTCCCTTAATAATGGATTGGGATGCCATAAGGTAGTTCCTAGAGAGCTCTTTACTAACTTGGAATTTGATAGGCTAAGTTTATAATTATTGTACTTGAAAGCATCTTCTCAACATACAATTGGAGAATATCCTAATGCCATGGAAGACGATGATGGTATTGTTAATATAACATGACTCACAAGAAACTTTACACTTTAGTGCTTGGCCTCTTGCCAATTATGTGTCTTGCTTTAAGGGCTAATGTGAATTTTGAAGGGCTTAATATCGATCATGATATCCATCTAGTACTTGTTTATGTGAATCTTGGAGATAGAAAAGATGAGATTATGTGGTATTAAACCCTAATAAGAATGGGAGTTTTTCATAACCCTAATTTCATGAGGATATGGTGACAATAGCATAACATGTACATGAAATGAGGGGCACATTAATATTTGTCCTCTATATGACAGAACTTAGATGTTCATTAGCTTTCAAGGCCGTAATGAGGTTATTAAAAGATGTTATTCAAGGTTTATATTAAATACTGTCAAAAAGGGATATCACAGAAAATGTGATGCAAAGAATGCATTAAAGAGGATATATTATAATGTGTTGGGAGGATATAAAAAGATAGAAAAGATAGATCAACGCCTTAGAAATAAGCCTCTTCGAGGGGGAAACCTCCTTTACATTACACAAATGAACAATTCTTAGATGATACAAATGACAAGAGATCCTTTCTATATATAGGAGTCTAAGGGGTCATAATATAACCAAAGCTGACATAACAATAATAAGGTAAGGGCACAATAATAACAATAGTGGGCTTCTATGGGGCACAATAATAACAATATTGGGACTACATGGGCACAAAAATATAATAAGGGGGTTGTACTAATAACAATAATGGGTACACTAGTAGTAATGGGACCTAACATGCCCCTCTCCTTCAAAAAAGTGTTGCCTCAATTCTTGAGTAGTTCTTGATGCTTTTGTATAAAATTCTTGTCCTCCCATGTGGAATATTCAACGGGTAAGTTCTTCCACTTGATGAGATACTATGAAATTGATCGATTCCATAGCTATCGGGTTCTTGTTTCTGTGACTACTCCAGGTTCCAATATGATTTTTCCTTCCTCATCAAGTTTTGGCAATATTGTTTGAACTGGGATCTTTTGCAACTTTTGAATGAGTTGCCACATTTCTTAACCCTTCTTCCATTCATCCCTTGCTTCTTTATCCAATCTGGTTGGATAATAGGAATAGCACAAAACAATGCTTCCACATCCTTGTCCTTTCTGGAGAGTGCATTTGCAACAACATTTTGTTCCCTTTTTTGTAAATGATTTCAAAGTCATAACCCAACATATTTGTGACCCATTTTTGTTGCTATTCAAAGGATAATCTTTGTTCTAAAAAGTATTTAAGACTATCATGATCTATTTTTACCTTGAAGTGTATTCCCATTAGGTAAGGTTTCCGTTTCTTAAGTGCATGTAGTATTGCCAACAATTCCTTCTCATAAATATCTTACTTGAGATGTAGCCGTAAAAATACCCAATCACCTACATCGAAACTTCTCTCTGCGATGTTGATCTGCCTGTTGTTTCATTCGATTTTGCACCAAAGTGGCATTATCCTTTAAAAGTTGGAGAACTTGTTGTTGATACTCAATGTGATCTTTCATTGCTTGAATCCTTTTCTTCTTGATATGGCCTTCTATCTTGAGAGTTTGAGGTGTGGTAATTTCTTCCAATGCATTGCGAGATATGGTTGGATTCATTTCTTGATGCTCGATGTGATCTTTCACTTATTGAAAATTTTTCTTCTTGATATGTTCTTCTATATTGATAGTTTGAGGAGTGGTAATTCCGGCCAATGCATTACAAGATATGGTCGGATTCATTTATTTTTTCTCGATTTCATCTTTCACTTTTTGAATCTTTTTCTTCTTGATATGTCCTTCTATCTTGAGAGTTTGAGGAGTGGTAATTCTTGCCAATTCTTTACAAGATATGGTCAGATTCATTTCTTCTTTCTCTGGGGCTGGTTCCTAGTGTATATCCTCTTCTTTTGATGTTTCTTGATCCTCTGCTTCCTCCTCTTCATATTCTATGTAAAATAATTTCTTCTCAGCACACTTATGACCTTTAGTGTATTTGTTATCACAATTGTAACAAAGCCCTTTCTCTCTTTTTTCTTCCAATTGTTGTGGTGTAAACCTTGTAGGTTGTGGAAGGCTAGGAGAAAAAACACTTCTATAATTATAGTCATGAGTGGTAGGATTCCTTGTTTCCATAATTTCGCTTTCAATTTTTCTTGCCAACCTGAATGCCTTCTGCAATGAATGAGGTTCCCAAAGACAAAACTCATCTTGGATGTTATCCTTTAAAGTCCCTATGGAGAGATTAATCTTCTGCTTCTCTAGAATATCATTTTCCCTTATATTCAATTTTTGAAATTCCTCAATGTGCTCTGCCATTGAACACTTTTGTTTGAGATTTATCAATTGGCTAAAGAAGGTGTTTCTCTTTGTATTCCTCATAATGTGCTATCATTTCCTTCGTGAAAATTGACCACGTAACAAGTGGTTTACGAGAACAAAGCCCTTTATACCATAAACAATTATCTGGTTCTAAATAATTAGATGCAATAAGTATCATTTGTAATAGTGGTACACCATGTAGATCAAAATATTTTTCCATCTGTAGTATCCAATTTACCGGATCCTTGCCGTCAAACTTCCTCATACTTCCTTTTCTTGATTTTATGAGCTCGATATTGAAACAACTATAACTCTGTAATTTGGGTTCTTTCATTCTCAAATACGACTTGTAGTAGCCCTCTACGTCCTCTTTCCAATTCCACCAGTCTGATCGAAATTGGATTCTCCAAGAAAGAGTTATGCACAATCTACCAAGATGACCTGATTATATAACTTTTCATAAGAGTGAACTTGTATGAAGTTCCATGTGTCACTGTTTTGACCTTCGGATATACAAAATATATAAAGAAAACTACAGTTTGTCCTATTTATTTAACTTCCTACGAAATTTAAATCTAATGCTCAGAGAGAAAGTTATGACGATTTTCCCATGGTCACCTGTTTAAGATGTAATTCGGGAGTCTGCAAAATCCTAAATTCTTTAGATCATATATTCGAAAATGTAGTGAGCTAAGATCTCAATTTCGGACCCGAGGTTCAACGTGATTTCATCTCAAATGGTTTTTTTTTGAGTTTTCGAAACGTTGCAGAAAAAATTTATAGAGAAAATACCATGATGACCTGTTTGGAGCAGCGACACCCTAGAGTCCAAAGCTCTGATAGCAAATGTTATGAAACTAGCTCACAAAAAGATAGAAAAGATAGATCAACGCCTTAGAAATAAGTCTCATCGAGGGGGCAACCTCCTTTACATTACACAAGTGAACAATTCTTGGATGATACAAATGACAAGAGATCCTTTCTATATATAGGAGTCTAAGGGGTCATAATATAATCAGAACCAACATAACAATAATAATGTAAGGGAAAAATAATAACAATAGTGGGCTTCTATGGGGCACAATAATAACAACATGGGGACTACATGGGCACAAAAATATAATAAGGGGGTTGTACTAATAACATTAAGGGGTTACACTAGTAGTACATGGACCTAACATTTAATTCTCATAAGTCTATTTAATTATGAATAGAGAAGAGTGTTTATATATATGTATTGTCTGTCATATTCAGGAGTAAACCTTCAATTTTCACATTATGTATTGAATTGGTTTTCAAAGTAAAGACACGAGAGACATCACAACCATCTTATGCTTACAATCTCAATAATTTATTAGGCATCCAAAGCTTTAGCATTTAAAATTATAAAATCTTATCTTATGTAGCATAATATTACTAATGCATATTTTTTTTGGGAATGTCGGGTAACCTTTCAGAGGTCTATATATGAAATATGATTTCCCATTTAAGGAGATCTCAGAACAATGGTATCATAGGGAACAATTATATCGAGACCTAGCAAATTTCTAAGGAGGCTAAGGAACTATTACAAAAGCCTTATCCATTGGGAATAGGTTTATAAATTCCCATCGTTGGTTTAGTTTAAGAATGGATTGGGATACAATAAGGTAGTTCCTAGAGAGATATTTACTAACTTGGAATTTGATAGGCTAAGTTTATAATTATTATACTTGAAAGCATCATCTCAACATACAATTGGAGGATATTCTAATGCCATGGAATACGACGATTGTATTGTTAATATAACATGACTCACAAGAAACTTTACACTTTAGTGCTTGGCCTCTAGCCAATTATGTGTCTCGCTTTAAGGGCTAATGTGAATTTTGAAGGGCTTAATATGGATGATGATATCCATATAGTACTTGTTTATGTGAATCTTGGAGATAGAAAAGATGAGTTTATGTGGTATTAAGCCCTAATGAGAATGGGAATTTTGCATAAACCTAATTTCATGAGGATATGGTGACAATGTCCTAGCATGTACATGAAATGAGGGGCACATTAATATTTGTCCTCTATATGATAGAACTTAGATGTTCATTACCTTTCAAGGCCGTAATGAGGTTATTAAAAGATGTTATTCAAGGTTTATATTAAATACTGTTAAAAAGGGATATCACAGAAAATGTGATGCAAAGAATGCATTAAAGAGAATATATTACAATGTGTTGGGAAGATATAAAAAGATAGAAAAGATAGATCAAAGTCTTAGAAATAAACCTCTTCGAGGGGGAAACCTCCTTTACATTACACAAATGAACAATTCTTGGATGATACAAATGACAAGAGATCCTTTCTATATATAAGAGTCTAAGGGGTCATAATATAATCAGAACCAACATAACAATAATAATGTAAGGGAAAAATAATAACAATAGTGGGCTTCTATGGGGCACAATAATAACAATATGGGGACTACATGGGCACAACAATATAATAAGGGGGTTTTACTAATAACAATAAGGGGTCACACTAGTAGTATAGGGACCTAACGTGCCCCTCTCCTTCAAAAGTGTTGTCCTCAACGCTTGAGTAGTTCTTGATGCTTCTGTATAAAATTCTTGTCCTCCCATGTGGAATCTTCAGTGGGTAAGTTCTTCCACTTGATGAGATACTTTGAAATTGATTGATTTCGTAGTTGTTGGGTTCTTGTTTCTGTGACTGGTCCAGGTTCCAATATGATTTTTCCTTCCTCATAAAGTTTTGGCAATATTGTTTGAACTGGGATCTTTTGCAAGAATGAGTTGCCACACTTCTTCGTCCTTCTTCCATTCACCCCTTGCTTCGTTTATCCAATCTGGTTGGATAATAGGAAGAGCACAAAGCAATGCTTCCACATCCTCATCCTTTTTGGAGAGCGCATTTGTAACAACATTTTGCTTCTCTTTTTTGTAGATGATTTCAAAGTCATAACCCAACATATTTGTGACCCATTTTTGTTGCTCTTTAGAGGATAATCTTTGTTCTAAAAAGTATTTAAGACTATCATGATCCATTTTTACCTTGAAGTGTCTTCCCATTAGGTAAGGTTGCCATTTCTTAAGTGCATGCATTATTGCCAACAATTCCTTCTCATAAATAGCTTGCTTGAGATGTAGCCATAAAAATACCCAATCACCTATATCAAAACTTCTTTCATTGCAATGTTGATCTGCCTGTTGTTTCATTTGATTTTACACCAAAGTGGCATTATGCTTTAAAAGTTGGAGAACTTGTTGTTGATGCTCAATGTGATCTTTCATTGTTTGAATCCTTTTCTTCTTGATATGTCCTTCTATCTTGAGAGTTTGAGGTGTGGTAATTTCTTCCAATGCATTGCAAGATATGGGCGGACTCATTTCTTGATGCTCGATGTGATCTTTCACTTCTTGAACATTTTTATTCTTGATATGTCCTTCTATATTGATAGTTTGAGGAGTGGTAATTCCAGCAATGCATTACAAGATATGGTTAGATTCATTTCTTCTTTCTCGATGTGATCTTTAACTTTTTGAATCTTTTTCTTCTATCTTGAGAGTTTGAGGAGTGGTAATTCTGGCCAATGCTTTACAAGATATGGTCGGATTCATTTCTTCTTACTCTGGGGTTGGTTCATGCTGTATATCCTCTTCTTTTGATGTTTCTTGATCCTTTTCTTCCTCCTCTTGATAATCTGTGTAAAATAATTTCTTCTCAGCACACTTATGACCTTTAGTGTATTTGTTATCACAATTGTAACAAAGACCTTTTTCTCTTTTTTCTTACAATTATTATGGTGTAAACCTTGTAGGTTATGGAAGGCTATGAGAAAAAACACTTCTATAATTATAGTCATGTGTGGTGGGATTCCTTGTTTTCATAATTTTGCTTTCAATTTTTCTTGCCAACCTAAATGCCTTCTCCAATGAATGAGGTTCCCAAAGACGAGCCTCATCTTAGATGTTATCCTTTAAAGTCCCTATGGAGACATCAATCTTCTGCTTCTCTGGAATATCATTTTCGCTTATATTCAATTTTTGAAAGTCCTCAATGTGCTCTTCCATTGAACACTTTTGTTTGAGATTTATCAATTGGCTAAAGAAGGTGTTTCTCTTTGTATCCTCATAATGTGCTATCATTTTCTCCGAGAAAATTGACCATGTAAGTGGTTTACGAGAACAAAGCCCTTTATACCATAAAAAGTGATCCAGTTCTAATTAGTTAGATGCAATAAATACCTTTTTTAACATTGGTACAACATGTAGATAAAAATATTTCTCCATCTGTAGTATCCAATTTACCGGATCCTTACCATCAAACTTCCTCATATTTCCTTTTCTTGATTTTACGAGCTCGATATTGAAACAACTGTAACTCTGTAATTTCAAATATTTCAATTTTGAAATCATGACCTACAGTAGTTTTCCTCTGTGTCTTATTTCCAATTCCACCAATATGATCGAAATTGGATTCTCCAAGAAAGAGTTATGCAAAATCTCCCAAGATGACCTGATTATATAACTTTTCAGAAGAGTGAACTTGTATGAAGTTCCATGTGTCACTGTTTTGACCTTAGGATCTGAAAAAAATACAAAGAAAACTACAGTCTATCCTATTTCTTTAAATTCTTACAAAATTTCAATCTGATGCTCAGAGAGAAAGTTATGACGATTTTCCCAAGGTCACCAATTTAAGATGTAATTCGGGAGTCTACAAAAACCCTAACTTCCTCAGATCATATATTAGAAAATATAGCAACCCAAGATCTGAAATTTGGATCCAAGGTTTAGCGTGATTTTGTCTCAAATGGGTTTTGCTGTGAGTTTCTGAAACATCACAGAAACACAGTTATAACAAAAATACCACAATGACCTGTTTGGAGCAGCGAAACCCTAGAATCCAAAGATCTGATAACAAATGTTATGAAACTAGCTCACAAAAAGATAGAAAAGATAGATCAACACCCTATAAATAAGTCTCTTCGAGGGGACAACCTCCTTTACATTACGCAAATGAAAACTTCTTGGATGATACAAATGACAAGAGATCCTTTTCATATATATGAGTCTAAGGGGTCATAATATAATCAGAGCCGTCATAACAATAATAATGTAAGGGCACAATAATATATCAATAAATGGTATCTATGGGGCACAATAATAACAATATGGGACTACATGGGCACAAAAATATAATAAGGGGTTTGTACTAATAACAATAAGGGGTTACACTAGTAGTATAGGGACCTAACATTCAATTCTCATAAGTCTGTTTAATTATGAATAGAGAAGAGTGTTTGTATATATTAATTGTCATATTCAGGAGTAAACCTTCAATTTTCACATTATGTATTGAATTGGTTTTCAAAGTAAAGACATGAGAGACATCACAACCATCTTATGCTTACAATCTCAAAAATTTGTTAGACATCCAAAGCTTTAGCATTTAAAATTATAAAAGCTTATCTTATGTAGCATAATCTTACTAATGCATATTTTTTTGGGCATGTCGGGTAACCTTTCAGAGGTTTATATATGAAATAAGATTTCCCATTTAAGGAGATCTCATAATGATGGCATCATAATGAAAAATTATACTAAGATCTAACAAATTTCTAAGGAGGCTATGGAACTCTTACAAAAGCCTTATCCATTGGGAATAAGTTTATAAATTCCTATCGTTGGTTTAGTTCCCTTAAGAATGGATTGGGATACCATAAGGTAGTTCATAGAGAGCTATTTACTAACTTGGAATTTGATAGGCTAAGTTTATAATTATTATACTTGAAAGCATCATCTCAACATACAATTGGATAATATTCTAATGCCATGGAATACGATGATGGTATTGTTAATATAACATGACCCACAAGAAACTTTACACTTTAGTGCTTGGCCTCTTGCCAATTATGTGTCTTTCTTTAAGAGCTAATGTGAATTTTGAAGGGCTTAATATGGATGATGATATCCATCTAGTACTTGTTTTTGTGAATCTTGGAGATAGAAAAGATGAGATTATGTAGTATTAAACCCTAATGAGAATGGGAATTTTGCATAACCCTAATTTCATGAGGATATGGTGACAATGTCCTAGCATGTAAATGAAATGAGGGGCACATTAATATTTGTCCTCTATATGATAGAACTTATATGTTCATTAGCTTTCAAGGTCGTAATGAGGTTATTAAAAGATGTTATTCAAGGTTTATATAAAATGCTGTCAAAAAGGGATATCACATAAAATGTGATGCAAAGAATGCATTAAAGAGAATATATTACAATGTGTTGGGAGGATATAAAAAGATAGAAAAGATAGATCAATGCCTTAGAAATAAGCCTCTTCGAGGGGGAAACCTCATTTACATTACACAAATGAACAATTCTTGGATGATACAAATGACAAGAGATCCTTTCTATATATAGGAGTCTAAGTGGTCATAATATAATCAGAGCCGACATAACAATAATAATGTAAGGGCACAATAATAACAATAGTGGGCTTCTATGGGGCACAATAAT